>OZ005652.1:155809524-156074524 GCA_963930645.1 Salticus scenicus | reverse complement strand
TTTTTCTATGACTTATGTTAGATTCGTGTGTTAAGATATAAACGTATTATAACACAGTAAAAATGCCATGTAGATAAAAGCAACTACAACTTATAAAAAAACTTTCTTAAACAAAATCTTCTTCTCCTACCGTCCTGTGTTATATTTTGTTTTTAAAATGGAAAATAAACGCTTTATCTTTATATATGTCTTTAAATTATTTCAAGAAATTCGATTTTTATAAGAGTAATTTAGAGTATTGTCGATGTATAAATAAATGGAGGATTAATACTGGAATAAACACAATCTGTATTGCTATCATATTAAAATGTTTAGTCATAGCATACTTATAAAATAAATGTTCTAAATAATGAAAATTAAACATTTGCAAAAAAAATAGCGACGCGAGAAAATTGCTACCAAATATTGTATGTGGACGATTCTTCAAGTGTTCTTCAGGGGAAAAAAATTATGTTAATTCTAAACTACAAGGAATTAAAAACTGTTTAATAAGTTTTCAAATTCTTCATGGATAAATCAGATTGAGTCATTTGCTTTATATAATTATATATATTTCATTTTTCTAAGTAAAGCGCGATTTATTCCCCATTTTTGACCTACTACAGTATTATTATTAATTCATTAAGCACATGTAATGAATCGTTCACATGTCAAATTCAGTGAGTGAGAGAGTGGGTTTTATGTCGCACTGGTGCTACACTATAGGCAATAATCAAATTTAGTAAACTCTAAAGTGCGTAGTTTTACCAATCAGCTTCGACTTCTTTATCTCTCTCTAAGCAATTTAATTTCTTTAGAAATTTGACAGCACTGCTTTATATGCGTTAAAAGTGCTCTAGTAAGTGACTTTCGTTCATAAAAAAGATTATACTTGAGAGTAGTTATTCTGCAATTAAAATTAAATTATAACTTTTGTAAATGATTTTCTTTTAATATCAAAGGCTGGTTTTAGTCTTCAAAAACGATTACTAAATATGTAAATATGTATTATTTTTTATTTTTTTTATTATTATTTTTTTTTTTTTTTTGAAAGGATAGCTTTTGTATTTTTAATATAAAATTACATCTCATATAGAGACATGATAACTACACGTTTATTTGTAGAAAACCACAATTTTTATAAAAGAATTCACTGTAAAACACGGATAAAATATATTTAATTAAAATCATTAAAAATCACATCGTGTCAAGGAATTTCGCCCTGAACATCAGGGCATCATCAGGACATAGCCATTTTAACTAGAAGTACAGTAACATTTGATTTATATATACATAAGAACCATATTTCGGTTACAGTTATTGTACATGAAACAGATGAAACAGATGAATCACAAATGAAACAGTGCGAAGGCGTAGAGTCGAGCTTCGGACATACACAAAGCGACTATGTGAATGTTGACATTCTCCAGACTTCGGTCTTTCACGGTAACATATATATATATGTTCATAATAATAATGTAACTCAACTGCAAAAAACCATCACTATAAAATAATTCTTATTATTTTCCGACGGTAGAAAATTCAACTGTTAAAGAAAAAAAGAAAAAAAAAGTGCCGTTAATATTTCCCTCTCTTTTCAATTTCCAAAAAATATATTTTGTGATACTACATTTTTTCGTTACTTTTCGACGAAAACAAAATTATTATTTGATAAAAAAAAAATCCATTTTATGTTTGAAGTCATTAACCTTACAAAGTTCAATATGATCTTCTTTCTACATATTAAAAATACACATTTCTTATCTTAAAACTGATAGAAAATGTCTGATTTTCCTTTTCTTTTTGTCGTTTTTTATTGTAGAAATATACCAGTTTTATTTTATTTTATTTTATTTTTAAGTATCGTGCAATGAAGGCATATATCATTTTATTTATAGATATCTGCTTTATATTTTTGTGATCTTTTATTTATTTTTTATTATTATACTTTTATTATTACTATTATTAAAATATTTAATAAATTGATGATACGGGATGATTTGTTATAAAAGGAAAATGCGTCATTATAAACATATTTTCATTGGTAAAGAATAGTATTTCAAATACTTTAACTTATCAGCTCTTCGAAATCGCTAAATTTTAATATATTCGTTCTCGTAGAAGTTCCACTTACTTTATTTAAAAAAGCATACTTGTCTAAAGTTCCGCTCAACAGTATTAGCTACATTCATGATTTAAAAATTTAAAAGCAATCGCTTTATCAAACACTGCTAGTCATGTATTTATAAAGAATAAGTTCTAGCGGTTATAGTTCTACTAAAAAATAGTGATATCTATTTTGCGTTATTTTAAGTTTCAAAAGCACTTTCTGTTTCTAAGCATATTTTCTGCTATGAGGATTTTTAGGCGACGTTTTCAGAAATATATTGTTTAGAGAAAATAAACTTCTCTGGGCAATTTGTTTCATTAATTCAAGAAAAAATATAATAATTGTACATACAATAACCTTCAATAAATATCCCCCCCCCCCCGCAAAGAAAAAAAAAAAAAAAAAAAAAAAGAACATTTTTAGAATAGTGTTTATAGTTTTACGTGGCTTCGAATTAAACAATTTAGAATATTAGAATGCTAATTTAGCATGTAAAATAAATATTTGAATTTAGTCGTTAGGAAGCATATATATATAAATTAAAATGAGTTGGCGTGAAAAGCAATAAAAAGCAAAACTTAAAAATTGTTACACGTTAACGTCAAGATTCTTTAATTATGTTATTTTATTATGCACACTAGATAGCAATTTCATACTTGTGGTTTGATTAATGAATTTATGCTTATATTTCATTGTTTACTCAACAGAGCTCATTTATTATATTAAGTTTTTATTTTAAATAAAAACAAAAAAAAAAAAAAAAAAAAAAAAAAAAAAAAATCAAATCCGAAATTCTAAAAGAATCTCGAAGAGGTGCAGGTACCCAGAGGGTCCCAGGTACCCATTTGCCAAGTTTTGTTGCTCTGCGATTAATAGTGTGAGGATCGGAGTGCAGACAGACACACATGTACAAACTCAGACAATTCTCTTTATTTATATATCTTATAAATATAAATAGATTTAATTGTATAGCTTTTCTTTTATTTAAAAAAGTTGTTACTATTTAGAAGTTGAAAAGAATTAGTTATGGTGTGAGGGTGTATATCGTGTCAAGTTAAAGAGCTGTTATAAATAACTAAACATACATTTTATAATACGTAAAAATAACAATAGACATTAGTATTTAATTCGTAATTCTTAGCACCAAATTTATTTGAGAAAGTAATCGTTTCAACAGTTACTTCCACCAGTTCAACAAATTTATTTCATCAGATTTCCTTTAAAGTGCTTAAAACATCTTAAGTCATACAAATAGAAGGACTGTACAGTAAAACAACAAAAATCATTTACGTATAATTTATTAAATTGTTTACGAAAGTTTCATTAAGAATTCAAATACCTGAAAGTTTAAATCATTAATATCGTTGATAATTTTAAATATTCATGAGGGAAACAGAATCATTCAATGACGTAATCAACAAACTGATCATAATTTGCATCATGTCACAAATACCCTGTGGTAAAGACAACTGCTTAGCTATGAGTTTTAATAAAATAAATATTTAAGATCCATCACACTAATTTTACAAGTATTTCTGTAAAGAAATGCAAGTGATTATTAACAAAAGTATTTCCGTTTTCTTATGAACGTTTTGATATTTAACAATCTCTCTGACGTGCCTTAGATTAAGAATTTTTAAAAGTTTTGGGGATTCAAATTAATATATTTGTTTTGTCACACCAAAAGTACAATTTCAATGGAGTTTAAATTATTTCTAGACACTAGTATATAAATTTTCTGCGGTTAAATTACTTTTATTTTGTTTGCAATGCCAAGAAGTTAAATTTGATTTACTAATTGCATTTGAAATTAAAATAATGAGAGTTTGTTAAGTTATAAATAAATGTAAAGAAATGGCTTTTGATTTAGGGATCCAGTAGAATGCTGAGCCCTTTTGAATAATTTCTTCCTATGCATTAGCTAACTTTATTTCGAAAATTTTTTATTGGAAAATCCGTAAAGATTTTTAAACAAGATAATTTACAAATGCTTTTTTTTTTTTTTTTTAATAAGAAAAAGGAAAAATTATTCTTTTTAATTAAAAAGAAAGCAAGAATTATTATTTTTTTTCGGGTTTTAAAATATGGAATGTTATTTGATTAAAATCATAATAACTAGCATCACAAGCATCAAATATTTGTGTCTAAAGGTTTAAGATCATAATATTACTTTCTAAATATTCTTAAATTTTCTTTCCTTCTTTTCCATTACATGATTTATTAAATTTAATGATTTAAATTGTTCCTTGTACGAAAGCCCCAATTTTACTTAACCAAATAAAATCTTTTTTTTTTTTTTTTTTAATGTATATGTTGGAGTTTTGGATTTTTAGAAATAACTCTCTCTGTTAAACCAAAGTCCATGTTTCCATTTGAAAAAAAAAAAAAAAAAAGTCTCCTCGGACTTCACTCATAAACTCAAGTTTAAAAATTAAAAAAGGTCTTTTACAGGATTACAGTAATTTACAGCAGTTATTACCCTTTTTATTGACAGAATCTGTTCTTTTTTTTTTTTTTTTTCTTTTACCGTTCCGACTCGTACCTAAAACACAAGGAGAAGGAATGTACTTTATTTCCAATCTATAATTATTGTAGTTTTGTAAGATTTGATTTTTACTATCCTGTAAACGTTATGTTATATATATATATATATATATATATATATATATATATATATATATATTGTTACAAAATTGTAAATAATTGTGTTTATTTCTGTATAAATTCTATCAAAGAGGCTTAGTAAGTTGATAAAGTGCTAATTTTGTGCATTTCTAGTCGTTTTAGCGTTGAAATAGCCTTATTTTCCCTTAAAAACGCATTAAAAAGCCCCAGTAATGCAGGTAATGCAGTTACATCCTGATGATCGTGAGAAGACTGCATTCACCACGGGACAAGGACTGTGGCAATTTAAAGTTATGCCATTCGGATTATGTAATGCACCTGCCACCTTCAAACGCCTGATGTAGACAGTGCTGAAAGGACTTTCCTATGAAGCCTGTCTGGTGTATTTGGATGATATTATCATTGTGGGGCGCACCTTTAAAGACCATCTTCGAAATATCCGAAAGTTGCTGGAGAAACTCAGAATGGCTAACCTCAAGTTGAATCCAGGCAAGCGTAACTTGTTCCGTCGTGAAGTGAGCTACCTCGGCCATATCATCTCTGCCGAAGGTGTGAGAACGGATCCAGAGAAGATCTCTGCAGTCGAGAAGTGGAGTCGCCCTGAAAATGTACACCAACTACGAAGTTTCCTGGGGTTATGCACTTACTACAGGAAGTTTGTCAAGGGTTTCTCAAATATTACCAGACCACTCCACAAGCTGACGGCAGCCAAACAGAAGTTCCTGTGGACAGATGAATGTGAAAAAGCTTTCAAGCGACTTAAAGAGGCCTTAACATCATCGCCTATCTTGACGTATCCACAGCCCGAGAGACAGTTTATACTTGATACAGATGCCAGCCATGAGAGTGTCGGTGCTGTTCTATCGCAGGAAATTGATGGTCAGGAACATGTCATTGCCTATTGGAGTAAATGCCTGTCTAAACCAGAGCGAAATTACTGTACCACCAGGAAAGAGCTACTCGCCATCGTAAAAGCCATAGAACATTTCTATCATTACCTCTATGGCAGAAAATTCCTGCTCCGGACTGACCATGCATCTTTAACGTGGTTGCTCCAGTTCAAGAACCCGGAAGGACAGATTGCCAGGTGGATACAACGCCTGCAGTAATATGACTTCGAGATACGTCATCGTAAAGGGACTCTACATGGTAATGCAGATGCCTTGTCACGGAAGCCCTGCTCGGAAAGCTGCAAGTACTGCTCTAGAACAAAACAGAAATACCTGCCGATAAATCCGGTTGCCTGCCAAGTTACTGTCTCAACACCATCAGATCAAGATCCCGATCCATGGAGTGACGAAGAACTTAGAAAAGCCCAGTTGGAAGATCCTGACATAAAGCCAATATTACAGCTGAAGTAGACGACCAGCAACAGACATCTGGCAGGACATTTCCAGATTTAGTCCCATTACGAAAAGTTATTGGGCACTTTGGGACTCTCTTCATATCAGAAACGGCGTATTATACAGAAAGTGGGAATCTGATGATGGGAAAAGCTTCAGATGGCAGATTTTATTACTAAGATAAAAAATTCCAGCTGTTTTAGAACAACTGCATTGTAGCTCTACCGGAGGCCTTTTTGGGGTAATGAAGACTCTGCAGAAAGTTCGGGAACGCTTCTACTGGGGCAAGGCAAAGGAGGATGTGGAGAAATTGTGTAAATCCTGTGATGCTTGTGGGGCCGTAAAGGCCCGCAGAAACGAAGTCGAGGAAGACTGCAACGGTATAACGTGGAAGCACCATTTGAACGGATTGCAATCGACATCTTGGGTCCTTTGCCACGGACCTCCAGTGGAAATAAATACATCCTCGTCGTGATGGACTATTTCACCAAGTGGAATGAGGCATATCCCATTCCCAATCAAGAGGCATGCACAGTCGCAGAGGTCCTAGTGCAGCAATGGGTGTCAAGGTACGGCACGCCCCTACAATTTCACACTGACGAAGGTAGGAACTTTACCTCTGATGTTTTCAAAGGACTGTGTCAACTACTCGGCATAGACAAAACCCAGACAACACCCTTACATCCCCAGTCGGCGGCATGGTCGAGAGGTTCAATCGTACCATCCTGAATAACCTCTCTCTTCTAGTATCAAGGAACCAGCAAGATTGGGACTTGAAGTTGCCATTGTTCCTGCTGGCTTATCGAAGTGCTGTCCATGAAACCACCGGCTACACTCCAGCCCAGATGTTGTTTGGACGTGAACTTCGTCTCCCTTGTGATCTCCTGTTTGGTTGTCCACCCGATGCGCCTTCATCGCCCGAGAAGTACATCCAAGATTTCCAGGAAGGATTTGAGGACGTACACAACTTTGCTCGGGAGCGAATTCACATTGCAACGGAGAAAATGAAGACAAGGTACGATCTAAAGGCTACGCAACATGAGTTCCAGGAAGGAGAGAAGGTCTGGTTGTGGAATCCTGTTCGACGCAAATGACTCTCTCCCAAGTTACAGTGCAACTGGGACGGACCGTACACAGTCTTAAAAAGGCTGAATGATATAGTGGTGCGGATCACTAAAACACCTTCATCAAAACCGAAGGTGGTGCACTATAACAGGCTAGCCAAGTACCACAATTAACGGTAATATTAAAATTAAAAATGTAAATACTGTTAAAATTTGCGCATGCGCACTGTAAATAGTTGTATATAAATATTTGCACATATTTGTGAATTTTGTAAATATTTCTCACTTGATTTGTATTTCTATTTTATCGTTATATGCAACTTAGTTTTTGTATTTTAGATTGTGTAAATTTGTTTAGTTTCGCCTCTTGACCAAGGGTTGCACTGCCCGGGACGTGCAGTCCTTGGGAGGGGGGCAGTGTTACGAAATTTTAAATAATTGTGTTTATTTCTGTATAAATTCTTTCAAAGAGGCTTAGTAAGTTGATAAAGTGCTAATTTTGTGCATTTCTAGTCGTTTTAGCCTTGAAATAGCCTTATTTTCCCTTAAAAACGCATTAAAAAGCCCCAGTAATGCAGGTAATGGATTTGGCGCAAAATTTGGCGACTTTTTCCCACCTTGGCGATTTTTTTGGCGACCTCGGTGAGAAAATCCTTATATGGGATATACCAAATATGGAAGCTGTAAGTTGATTGGTTGACCACTTTCTAGAGTTTTCTCGAAAAATCTGTGTTCCATGGAACAGTATATAAGGAAGCGTTTCTCGCCAACGCAGTCAGTTCTGTTTAATCTGTGATCAGAGTCGGTCAGCTTGCATTGAGCCTCTTCGAAAGAGACTTGCTTTAAGTGTTATTGCTATACAGTTTGTACTGTGGATTTGCTATTGACACCTGTTGTTTAAACTGTGTTTACTGGTCGAATTGAAGCTGATACTTGGTTTATAGACCTGTATTTTTCTGGAACTTTCTGTGAATAAATTACTGAATTTTTTGTACGTTTGGCCTTTCATTCTCGGACAACTCACGAACCCCCAAGTACGCAATCCAATATTTCCAATCTATAATTATTGTAGTTTTGTAAGATTTGATTTTTACTATCCTGTAAACGTTATGTTATATATATATATATATATATATATATATATACAGTCGAACCTCGTTACCGTGAATCTCAAGGGAGATAAAAAGTGCCGTAAATATTTTTTTCTCTTTTTAATTTCCTAAAAATGAATTTTGTGGTACTACATTTTTCTTTACTTTTCGACGAAAACAAAATTATTATTTAACTAAAAAAAAAAAAAAAAAAAAAATCAGTTTTATATTTGAAGTCATTAACATTACAAAGTTCAATAAGATCTTCTTTTTACATATTAAAAATACACACTTTCTTATCTTAAAACTGAAAGAAAATGTTTGTTTTTCTTTTTCTTTTGTTGTTTTGTATATATTGTAAAAAAAGGCCAATTTTATTTTACTTTTATTTATTTATTTATTTAAAGTGTTGTGCGATACAGGTATGCATCATTAGATTTATATTTAAATATATTCTCTTTATATTTTTGCGTGTGTATAGAATATTTAAAAGAATACTCTCAATTTTATAAAATAATAATTTAATTTAATAAAAAAATGAAACATAAAAATGAAAAATTTAGTACCAAGAACAAACATATAAGATTAAAAAGATGTATTAATTTATAGAGATTTTGTATCTAATTAAAAAAAAAAAAGAAAAAAGAAAAAAAAGAAAAAAAAAGAAAAAAGAAAGTTGTTTTAATATGATTTTCTTTTATTTTTCTTTTATTACTGTTATTATTATTATTAATTAAATAAATTGATGATACGAGATGATTTGTTATAAAACAGAAATGCTTCATTTTAAACATATTTTTATTGGTAAAGAATAGTATTTCTAATACTTTAAGCTATCAACTCTTCGAAATTGCTAAATTTTAACATATTTGCTCTCGTAGAAGAGTTCCACTTATTTAAAAACGCATACTTGTCTAAAATCCCCTCCTACAACATTAGTTACGTCCACAATTTAAAAATTTAAAAGCAATCGCTTCATCAAACACTGCTAAGATACGCCGTGTATATACATAAATATATATATTTAGTAAATTCTAACGGCTATATTTCTACTAAAAAATAGTGATATCTATTTTGCGTTATTTTAAGTTTCAAAAGCATATTTTATTTCTAAACATATTTTATTTCTCAGCATATTTTTTGCTATGAGGATTTTCGGGAAACATTTTTCAGAATTATATTGTTTAGAGAAAATAAATTTGTCTGGACATTTTGTTTTGTTTATTTAAGAAAACATATGATAATTGTACACAAAATAACCTGTAAAGAAAAAAAAAAAAAACTGTAATAATAAAAATAACCTGTTTAAAAAAAAAAAAAAAAAAAAAAAAAATCAGTTTTTGAATTGTGCTTATAGCATTACATGGGTTCGAAGTATTAGAATATTACAATGTTAATTTAGTATGTAAATTAAATATTTGTATACTACAATAGCTTGTATACTACATATATATATATATATATATATATATATATATATATATATATATATATATATATATATATATATATTGAAATGAGTGGCCGTGAAAATCAATTAAAAACAAAACTTAAAAATTGCTACACGTTAAATTGAAGATTCTTTAATCATGTTATTTTATTATGCATACTAGTCAGTAATTTGAAGCTTGAGGTTTGATTAATGAATTTATGCTTGTATTTTACTGTTTTTTTTTTTTTTTTTTCCCCAACAGATAATATTAAACATAGTTTTTTTTTTTTTTTTTTTTTTTTTTCGTTAAAGTGTCTTATGCTTATGTTAATTTCTATCTTTGAGAATATGCTGGTTTCGCTATGTTTCCAAAACCTGTTCGTATATCTTATTTTACTATAAAAATTATGTCACTTTCGCTAAGAATCAATCTCGGAACACAAACTGACTGCAAAAACTAAACTTGCTTCTATTTACACTTTTCACACATGGTGGTTGTCGATGATCTTCTGCTAAAATCCAGTGAAAAGTACTAGAACTTGGCGTCTAATCAAGGTAGAGGCCAGCGGACACTTAGTCGCCAAACATCTCGCCAAGTCGCGATGTTTGCCGCCAAAAGCGAACTAAGTGGATATTAATAGACAGCCTCTTTATTTCCAATTTGACTGTAAATCAACTCTCACTGCTACAACCTAAAAATTCGCCAAAATGATTTAATCCGTTACAACCATACTAAGATTTAATATAATTTTACCATATATTGGAAATGTGATTAGTAAATTATTAATAAGTAGTTCAGTATTACATACAATTATACCTTCCTATTAAAAAATTATCTTTTTTTTCCCCTTTTTTTAATAAAAGGGCAATTTTCTTGTTTTTAAAACACGTTCAATCTATAAACCTCATGAAAGGAATAATCATTTTTTTTTTTTCAATTTTAAAGAAAATTAAATTTGTGTTACTGATTGGATTAAAAATATAATAATAATAAAATTAATAGGTTCCATTATTTTTATCAATTATCTGATCGCTTCCCAATACAGAATAAAACAAGGTAAAGTAATTTGCAAGAGTAAAAATAATCAATTTAATTCCATGCAAATGCGTATAAAAACCAATAAAAATGCAAAGTAATTCGTGATTTATTTTAAACACGAAGGAAATTCAAGACTGTTTCACTTCATACATATTTATAACATAGGGCAAACTTTAGATTTCACAGATATATCTTGCGATTTTCATAGTATTTTAACTAAGGGATATCTATGTAATAGCATTTGTTTTAGAAATTTCAGGAAAAAGAAAAAAAAAAAAATCTCGTAAAATGAGAAAAGTGAATATTGTAAGAACATATTACTTATTCATCATAATTTTAGTTTTTTAAATAATGTCTTACACCATCGTATATACTTTTCTTTATATGAATATAAACAGATAAAAAAAAAATGTTTAGAGCAAATCTGATGTACAAGTTTCCTATTATTATATAGTCGGTAGCAAAAGTATCCGAGAACTAGTAAAAATTCATATATATATGTATTTATATATATCTATAAATTACCCTTAATTCTGTTTTTTTTTTTTTTTTTTTTTTTTTTTTTTTTAATAAATCCTTGTCGAATCATGTTCTTAGACTGACTAAGAACAGGATTCGACAAGGATGAATTTAACAAAACAGTATTAAGTAGATTTTTTTTTATAGGGATTTTTGATAGAGTTCGTATACTTTTGCTGCCGACTGTAAAAGTGACAGCTGTAAATCTGACGTACAAAACGAAGGTCACTCTGAAATTTTTGAGGTACAGCTAAATGGTACAACTGAATCTTACCAAATCTTAAGAGTTAAAAGTAGACCTCTCCAGCACCATTGCAATTTGTTAGGCGAATTTTTCAATGATTAAATGCTTCATGACGCTCATTTCTTCAAATCGAAGTGCATGTGCTTGAGTACGCTCCTCATTCTCCTTATCTAAGTAAAAACGATGGCAACTTTTTTGTTTTTAGGACTGAGGACTATTAGTCTCAATATACGGATGTTTAAGGTACCAGTTTTACGATATTTGAACATTTATCAAAATCGAAAATTTTTTCAAAAATATAATTGAATAATCTGAAAGTGATGTTATAATAATAATAATAATAATAATAATAATAATAATAAAACTAACAGTCCTCCGTACTAAACTAAATTCTGCTTTTACCAGAATTTCATCAAAATCTTTCTTTTCTTTTCTTTTTTTTTGAAAGAAAAAGAAAAGAAAAGCAAAAAGATAGTAGCAGTTTCCACACTTAAGTTAAAGTTTAAACACCATCTTGTATGTATAGTAGAACAATTTTTAAAAAATAATTAACAAAAATACTATAAATTTACTGGTTTAAAATGCATATCCATAGCATTAACCCCCCCCCCCCCTTTTTTTTTTTTTTTTTTTTTTTTTTTTTTTTGTAGTAATTATGAAACACTACAAAGCTATTATTTTTTTTTCTTTAATAATATTTAAAAATCATCCATAGTAAGATCGGTAAAATTTGATAGATGGCATCTCCATTTGTTTTGTATCCTTGAGAAAAAAATAGACTGTCAATCTTGCCGTATACGAGGATGTATTGGCATGAGACTCTGTTCAATTTTCTTCTTGAAGAACTTCTTTAAGACATTTAGTGGTACACGAGTTAACTGTAACTGCCTTCTTTTACTCGAACTATGTGACTCAGATCCATCCTGTGCGTCTGATAAAAACGCCACACATCACTTTATACGTTAGTAAGTGTCTTTTTACATTGTTGGTTTAAGGTCCTCTTCGATGACTCATACTTTACTTACTTGATGTGCGGAATGTCAAAGAACGATATGCAGGTTTCATTACCTTCTTCCTAGTTACTTCAGAAGGTGCTTTTCAACATCATCAAAGAAATTTAGGGCTTCTGGTGTTCTTTTAAATTCTGGCGGACTCAACGGCAGACAATTTTGTCATAAGCATTTCTTAATAAATAATTTTTTGTATAGCTGCGGATCAAAGGTTATATTTCCGCACTATCATTTAATTTAGCGATTATCTCCCATTAACATTTTTTTATGTGGCTGACACATTTCTGAGACTATGCCTTACAAAAATATTTCTGTGTGTTCTTTATCCGGAATTTTTTTTCAAAATCTACGAAATTCGATATACCACCCGAATGCAGAGACACGAGATTAAAATTCCTCTTTTTGAGTTGATTTTACATATTATTGGCATTCTTTTTTTGTTCAAAATCATAAGAAAAACACAGATCGATAAGACTCCCCCGTCAACTCTGTTTTTCTTCCTTTCAAAATTTATTTTACGACAGCTGAATTGCAACTGTTTCTACAAATTATCGTCTGAGGCCATAAAAGATTTCATGATTAGAAATTTAAGAAATACATTTATTAGCACCTATAAATTTCCTCTTTATGAAAAAATTCATATTTGCCCTTTATATCTACTATTTAAAGAGTAATAATTGTTAAGTAAAAATTTATTACTAACCACCAAATCAATAGTAAGGCTACACTGTCGAGACTAAAAAAAAAATAAAAATCGTCGCAAATTTTATATGTACTTTTAGTCGACTCTACCCAATAGCGGCTGTACAAACCATTAATTGGAATTTAAATTTTGCATGAATTCTTTTATGAAACACAAAGAAGCAGCTGTAGAGTATTTGGTGTACTAAGGGTTTGTGGTTTGAATACAGGAAAGCATAAAATAATTTCAAAACATTAGGGTCTAGAACATATTTTTTTTTTTCTTTTGTTAGTTTTTAATTGATTTGCTAGTATTTAAAATAATGAAACTAGTATTATTTCTGGAACCTCTGTAGAAGTCTAAACTTTAAAATAAAAAAATGATTTTGGTGTACGCGTTGCGTGTGTTTCTGTACCGTGAGAGCGCCCGCAAGAATTACATGATTGTCTTGCAAATTTCTACACATATTTATGAGCTACATGGAAAAAATGTATATTATTTAGTGTTTATAATATTTGAGACTTTTTTGTATAAATACACATGCTAAATTATTTTTTATCTTTACGTACTATGGGCATGATTTTGTTTAAAAAAATTTAACTTGGTTAAGCCTCATTCAGCAGAATGGATAATTAACATACATTATTGAGATTCTCAAAGATATTCTAATTTTATAAAAACAAAATGTGCATAGACATAATATTTAAACAACCAGGGCTTACAACCAGGGCTATTTCGATAGCGTTATGTAACCAACCAAATGATGTCAAATTTAATATAAATATTTAGAAGTTACATAGATATAGCTTAATAGATTTTATAGGTGTGTATAATGTTTGGGATCGTGTTCAGGGACACAAACAATTTCGTACCTGTTCAGTCTATGGTTTCTTATACATCTAATAAATTAACGTCATTATATATTTGAAATTTCATGCATATTGATGATTTTTTAAGTCATATGTAAATCTGTATATATATTACGTTTACATATGTGGCACAGATTTCAGTGTTATTTGTAGGATGGCGAATGGAAACAGAAATTTTTAGACGAATCCTATGCATAGGTGACAATCTCCTGATTTTCAATGAAGATTAAATATGAGAAAATGTTATAATCATTTTCAGATTATTTAATCGTCGAAAATATATGCGTCCCTTTCAATGATAATGGGGATAAATCTCATTAAAAAATTAGAAAGGTTGGCAGATATGGAAATTCTCGGCTTAATAATGGCCTCGTAAATGAATGCTATTGAATCCTGAGTGTTTTAATGAAAATGCTAAATGAAAACCCCACCTCAAACAAAAAAATACAATTAATAATTAAAAAAAAAAAAAAAAAAAAAAAAAAAAAAAAAAAAACTCAGTTCTTTTCTTCTGAATTTTGTTTCGTAAGCTTTTTTAACAAAACTCAATTTAGATTTCAAAAATAGTATGTGTTTGGTACAGTGTGCTTGGCATGAGAGAAAATTAATTGTCACATTAGAAACAGCGGAGCAGCGTTATTGGAGGACCCCTTTGATGAATTTTGAAATGTGGCACCGAAGTAGCTCGGACGTTTATCACCACGGTCTATATTTAAGCAATTGCTATATCCTTTTTAATTTATTGCTAATGTGGCAAAACAAATTTAAAGGTCGCCAAGAAGGCTCTATACTAAAGCTGTACCAAATTGGCTTTACCTATCGATTCTCCTAAGCGATTTTTAAATTTTGGCGCTGATGTAGAGCAGCCATTTTTCACTAGGGAATGGATACAGCCATTATAAGTGTGTTGGCCCGTTGAATTTAACGTAGCACTAGTACTGCGCAATGGGTAATTGTCGATGGTCTGGGACGCATCCCTAAGTATGGTCCGAAGACATGGCATCACAATTTAGATCCTCCATGGAGGAAATGGCTAGCTCGCCATTTTAAGACAAATAGCGCATCAGAAACCTAAATACATCAGATTAAAATATAGCAAAAACTTAATGAAGCAGAACAATAATCACATAAACTATCTATTTTTATCCGACTAGATCATTTTATAGAAAAAAATATTGATTTAAGGAACTACAAAATTTACTTCTACAAGCACTATTTTAAACCTAGCCGCATATATGTACATTAAAAGTAAAAACAGAAAAAGAAATATTTTTATAAACTAACGCAAAGATGCAATTTTTAAATAATTGGCAAAATAGATAGTTAAAATCTCGATTAAAATTCAATTAACTGGGCTGCTACGTGTAACTCCGAGACATCTCTGCGCTTGCACGCTGACGAGAAGATCATTTTATTATTTTAAATTAATACTTAAGCAAATAAATCAAAATTATCAAAACGTAATATATATAAATATATATATATATGTAGTTGTCTCATACATTTGAAATAACACCCATAGCATAGTATGATACTATATTTGGCGTGAAGTTGCTGTCATTTATAGTTCGCAGGATAAAGAATATAAAATATGTGAAATAACATGAGTAAATATTATGCATAGTACGTATAGTGTTATTCATATGAGGCGTTGCGGATGCGAAGGGCGAACACGACATCGGGTCAATTTTTTCCCCCATCCATTCGGGGATTGACCATTAATAAACGAAAAATTAGGCATCATTCAATGAAAATATATTTAATCCTTTTTTGTTGAGATCGCCCTTCGCATCAGCAATGGCAAAATTATTTTGAAATGCGTTTTTCTCAAACTTGCTTTTGTTGGGTTCGCCCTTCGTGTCCGCAAAGCCTCATATGTAACTGCGATTTTAATATTAAAGTGCCATTTCGATATTTTCGATACTGTCCGTTTCGAAATTGTCACCAGAAAAACACCCAAATTGAAGTCCACTAATAAGGTGTTGTTACAGGCAATAGTGACACAGATATTAGACTTTTGGGTGAGGGAGATGTTGCCGGAATTCAGCGGACATTCAAAGCGATGATTTGAGCAATTTCAATAATTTTACTTTTTACTTTTTATTTATAAAACGATATAAAAATAGTGACCAGGAAAGCGGACAAAACCTGGTACTATATATATATATATACTTTTTTTTGTGTTTGTGTGTGTGTGGAGGAAGCGGGTGGAATAGTGCTACGAAAAGGATATACGGCATTCCATAAAAACTGAGAGTTATTTTTTTACGTAGTGGCAGCACCGCGAAACTAAAAAATAGAAGTGCAGGTGATTTTTTCAAACTGTTAACTGTACGTTTATACAAAATTCTAAGCGAATCAGACGATTTTATTTTCCCATTTCCGTGCTTGTTTAAAGAACTATTTTATTTGCCCTACAGAAATGGAGATGAGTGATTCAGAGTTAAAAAACGAAATGCGTTGTACAATAAAATTTTGATACCGTTTGGGCAAAACAGCTCCAGAAACAGTTAAGTTAATGAAAGAAGCTTACAAAGACAAATGTTTTGGTGAGTCTACGATTTTTAGATGGCATGGTGATTTCAAGAAAGGCCGTTTGTCTGCAGAACTGGCTCCTAGGCCAAAAAGCGTTGTGAATGATCGAAATGTTAACAGTGTGTGGGTAATCCTTCAAGAAAATCGGCGAATGACATGTGAGGAGATAGCGGCATCAACAAACATTTCGAAAACGTCGATATTTCGCATTCTACGCAGCAATTTACAGTTTCGCTATATTTGTCCCAGATGGGTCCCTCATCACTTTACTAAAGAACAAACGAAAACAAGAATTCACCAATGTTGTGAATGGAAACAGATGCTTCAAAATGATCCAAATCTCCTAAAGACTGTAATAACAGGTGATGAAACTCGGGTGCATCATTATGTTCCCCTTACCAAGTCCGCAACTAGTGTATGGAAACATACTGATTCTCCGCCTCCGAAAAAAATCCGACAAGCAAAATCTGCTGGAAAGGTCATGATAATTATTTTCTTTGATCATAAAGGTGTAATCTATCAGCATGCTGTGCCTCCAAAAACTACTGTGAATGGTAAATATTATGTTTCAGTTTTGAAAGTTTTGCGACAACACATATCGAGAAAGCGTCATGAACTGGTAGGGAATTGGACATAACATCACAATAATGCTCGCCCGCATGTCACTACTTCTGTTCGGCAATATCTTAGTAAATGCAATATTAAAATTATGCTACATCCCCCTTACAGTCCAGATCTCGCACCATGCGATTTCTGGCTGTTCCCGACGTTGAAGGATAAGCTCCGTGGCAGTAAATTTAATACAGATTCTGAAGTTATTTCAGCAGTGGAGGGATCTTTGAAGCAGCTTCCAGAAAAGGGCTTATCTACTTGTTTTGAAAAGTGGGTTGAACGATGGGACCTTTGCATATCATCTGACGGAAGGTATTTTGAAAAGAATGATGTATTTTTTGCTGTAAATATATTTCTTGAATTTTTATGATTTTACTTTCAGTTTTTATGGAATGTCCTTTGTAAAAAAATTCCCCTGTGGCGGACCTGACTATATATATACGTACATAGAATATACATATAATTTTTAAGAAACGGAGATGAATAAGCGTAAAAATTGAAATGTGTGGGCGTGATAAACAGGAAAAAAAATTGAAATTGTTAAAGCAGCATTTATAAAGATAAAATTAGTAAAACAAAAAGTAGTAAAAATCCCTTAGTGTGGATACACCATATATGCTTCCACTTTAGTGAGTGGGAGCAATGAAAAACCTTAATCTATCAAAGAGAAAATAAGCCAAACATGGTTAAAGAAGCATTACTCCCAAAAATAAAAGTTTAAACCAAATTTAAAATTGAAAACATAATACAGTAACTAGATCCTTAACGGATAGCTCTCCACCCAGAAATAGGAGCCATGTGCAATTAATTGTCTTTGACATTAGCACCAACAACCACAATTGCTACTGATATTGAATTGAAAAATATGCCATATATCCTTAATTTATTTGCAACAACAATAATAATAATAACAATTCAGATTTCAAATTTAAATTTCTAAGAACTTTTTTAAATAGCCGATTTTGTGTGTGCTAAAATAGTTTCCCTTATATTAAAATAATAATAATAATAATAATAACAATAAAAACTACGAAAATTATAAAATAAATAGTATACTTTTCAAAGGCATCTATAAAATATTTTTAATCTGTACATAAATGCTTTGAAATTAGAAACACTTCATTCAGTTCTCAATCATAAGTAATAATACAAGAAAAAATTGCGTATACTAACATTAAAGAACTTTTCTGCAGAAAAAATCAGGCCGCATACATGTATGCACAAAAAGTAAAAAAGATTCTTTCAAAATATAAAAAAGAAATTCTAATTCAATTATAGATTTTACCCATTAGATAAATAGAATTTTAGAAATTAACATCTCACTAAAATAATAATTATATATATATGCATATATATATATATATATATATATATATATATATATATAAGTTTATTTGAGGCAATGCAAGTCCTGTTGAAAACTTAGATATTGGAATTTAAAAATATGTATATACTAATGACTAGTAATATTTTGAATATTTACATTAATTGCTACTTGCCTTAATTGGACTGAAAAGTAATTTGTATCTCGTTTCACTTTTAAATTAAATATTTCTAGAAAAGTATTCATATTTTTATAAAACTGCGTGGAAAAATCCATATGACTGGAGAATATTACGAAAACATGAACTTCTTTAAAAATTAAAATTTATTTAAATTATTTAAATTTTAAAAACAAAACTGATGTTTTAAATATGTAAATGAGTCCCAGATTATTAAAAATGTTGATTAAGAAGTTTTCATGTCATGAATGTTTAAAAGTTTCGTATAAAATAGCAAAAGTTTAGATAGACTTCTTAAAATTTTAAAGCCGAGATATCTAGAGAATATTTAAATTTTTTATTTTCAACTTGTAGAACAACATATTTTTGATAGTAAAGTATTTATATTTTATGTGTTTACATCTAACTAAATTCGAAATTGCAAATATCATACATTTATAAAATTTTTGCGTTTCTTAATGTACTTTTCTATATAGATAGCATCATATAGAAGTTAAGAACTTTGAAAATAAAATTGCTCGTTCACTTCTAAAGTTTTGATATATTAATTTATAATTGGACAAAATGCATTACACTTAAGATATTTTTAACATTGCTTACACACACACACACGAACACTATGTAATATTTGCATATATGTATATGCATATAATATATATATATATATATATATATATATATATATACAGTAAAACTTCTATGGGGTACCACCCCTGTTAAGCGACCTCTACTCCAACGACCGATTTTAAAGGCACCGATTTGTTACCTTATCTACTTAATGTACAATGTTGACACTTCTTTGAACAACCACCTCTCTTTACGACCAAGTTTTTGCGGAACGAAGGTGGTCGCTCGCGGTAAGTTCTACTGTATATATATATATATATATATATATATACCGTGTGTCCCATAAATCTATAGACATTTTAAAATGTCATAAAAATTTGAAAGAATTGGTAGATTTCAACGCGAATTACGAAAATGTTTTTTCTCGTAAAGGGCGATTTTTTTTTATTTATTTATTTTTTTTTTTTGCAAAGAAAAAAAAAATTAGTTGAAAATTTTCGACGATAGAGGACGCTGTACCTTAGCAAATCACACATTTCCGTGTAAAACTGTATTTATGTGCATGAAAATGTTTACAGGCACTTAAATTTTATGAGTCCGCTACGATTTACAGTTTTCAAACGAGTTGCAACACTGCTTACTGCAGCTTCAGACGGTAGATTTTACCTGAGGGAAAACATCTTTACCAATAACACATTATCTACGAAGTCAGCATCGCAATTAAAACTGCATTTATGTGCAAATAAGAGAAAAAAATAAGAAATAAGCTCTCTTATTGGTAAAAACGTGCAATTTATAGGACACTGATTTGTATATTTCACTTTTCGCATCCGTACACCGCCCTCTATTTACGAAAAGTTTAACTTTTTTTTTTCTCTATTATAAAAAAATCCCCCTTCCCAAGAATAATTTATTCACAAACCACGTGAAATTCTGCCTATTCATTTAAATTTTATGAACCTCTGAAATTTCTGCAGATTTATGGGACACCTAGTATGTGTATCAATTTATTAAACTATTTAATTTTTAAATAGTTTTATTATTGTAACTAATACGTAATAAAAGTTTAAATTAATGTAATGTTATCAACTGTTCTTTCTTTCTTTCTTTCTTTTTAGTGTAAGGTTATTAATGCAGGTGTGTTTAAGATAATAGTTAAATCATTGTATTTAATTAAAACTAGCTTTAATAAATGACTTTTAATAATATTAATTGTTCACTAATACATTTGTTTATTTACTTAAAATTACTCGACTCGTATACAGTCACAATTTCTCTATTTTACAGACATTTAATCACCAAGTTAAATAATTATACCATTCAAGGTTTTCTTCTTAAGTTTTAATATTTCTTGCTTATTTTTCTTGTCTATTCATTTATTTTATTTTATTTTGCAGCTATTATTAAATTATTATCATTATTTAAAATGATTTATTTTGCTTCTATATGGTCTTGCAGAGTACTTGGCGAGGATTTAACAGACAAGTGTAACAAGGTCTGCCGTCTGAAGCCATAATGGCCCTTGAAACATTCCTACTACTAGTTATTTTTTCTGTTATACCTTAATTATAATTGCTATATATGATCTTATCCAAAAATGTTTTAAAAACAATTTGTATCAACTTTATAAATATTCCTATATCTATATACATATATATATATATATATATATATATATATATATATATTCGTTAATTTACATCACTCATTCTAATGTTTGATTATTGTAATGAATTATTATTATTATTATTATTATTATTATTGATGATGTTGTTGTTAATATTATGTATATAGAAAAATAGAGAGGGATGTGGTGATATAAAGGCTTTATTTTCCTCACTGAGGAAAAAAATAATAATAATTTCAAATACAAATCTGTTTAACACTTTCCATTAAAGATGAAAAGTGTTAATGATTTCCATTTGTCTGTCCTTCCATCCGTCTAGTTTATCTGCTTACTGGGTTTAGACCCTTTTCCTGAACGTTTCTTTTTATCTTGAGTGATTCGCTTTCTCTTGGCAGCACACTCATTCACTTCTTTAGCCAGAAACTTGTTTTTCTTTCCGTCATTCCCTTTCGCCTCTTTGGCCTTCTGGGATTTGTCTCTTGATTCGATTAGTGAAGTTTTATAAGGTTATGCAGTGATAATTGCAGTTCTCCCTTTTTGCTTACAACTCGTTTTAGTCCAGCGTTAACTTTAGGCACTGCCATAATAAGTTCCAGGGAAAGGACAGGAAAATGGGAAACAGTGATGTTACTGCATACTTGCCAACCATCTCATTATGAACCGTACAATTTTTAGTACCCGCCTTTTTTTTCACACCAATAATTTTTTAGAGTAATTGTAGTCTTATTTAATCGTAACAACATTTAAAGAGAATAGCTCTAAAAATATAGTGGTGTGAGGAAAGGGGCGTTTTTTCAGGGGGCGTTAACAATTGTACGGTTATTAATGAGATGGTTGGCAAGTATGTTACTGGGGGCGTAACTTGGGAGGTCCATCAGTCATCCGAGAGCATTGAGGTGTCTGCGGTGAAAACTTGAGCGCAAGATCTTCAGGAACATGGGCAGGTGCCTCAACTATGGAAATGTCAGCTGTTGCAGCAGGCAAAAAGTCCTCTGCGTTGAAGGCATTTATATTTGTTTGCCAAATACCCGCCGCTTCGAATCCTTTCACCGCAGTTTGAGGCTTGCAAAAACGCTTCTCCGTACAGTGTTAATATTTGCCACCTCGTGTCCACTTTCCCTGGATTTGTATTTAACTATTTCCTCACTGCTTGTTCGTAAAACACGCTGATTGGCTTCATGACCGACACATTAAGGGGCTGCAGTCGATGTGAAAAATAGGGGTGGGGGGTCAAGCACAGAAATATAACTACGTTGTCCCGAGCTAGATCAATTAAGTTCAAATTTTGTTATGGGAGGAATGTCCATCGAGGAGCAGAACATGGTTGTTTTTTTTTTTCGCATTTTATTACTCGAAAAATTTTGAAATCACATTAAAAAAAAATTCCGGTTATCCATCCAGTTTTGCTATATTCAGCCCAACTCCGTGCAGGTGAACCCAATTCAAATTCTTTTTGCGTTCTTTTCCTGGTAAAAATCAACATTGGAGGCACTTCTGGCTGCTGAACAGCAAGCTTCTACAGTCACTGTATTTCCACGCTCAGTAGACGTCAAAACACCAACTTGACGCTGCCCTTTCAATGAAATTACTCTTTAATGCTATTTTGGTACAACAGTTATGACGCTTTCGTTGATGTTGTAAATTATTGATGCAGATAGTTTGTTTTCGTCGATAACTTTAATCAATAAATCAAAAATCTGAGAAACTGCAACTTTGTTGAATTCCAATGCACGTGCTTTTGATGTACCTTCCGGTTTCCGCAAACTTAAATTACTGTGACGAGCCATAAAATCATGGGACCAATCTTGCCCCGCCATTTCAATTTCTTTATTGAAAGGATGGTTGCAGTTATTTCTTTCAGCCATACGCCAATCTATGCAGTTCTTTCAGTGTCAAACCAAATAGTCCCTTTTGCATATCCTTTAGACATGCTACACGTTCCAACTCTTGTTCCTTGTTGAAAACACATTGATATTTTCCAGATGTTTTATCTACTAACGACATGGGATTCCCCTTCTTCTTTTTCAAATATCTTTTTAATGTAGTTTGTGGCACTAGAAACTGTTATGCAACTTTTTTGTAACCAAACTTTCCATCTATCACCGTATGAACCGCTTCATTCATGCTTTGTGTTGACCACTTTTGTCTTTCCGTCTTCCTCACGTAATTACGCACCATCTGTACGAAAAGTAAATTCGAAATAAATATTTTCTATTGGTTTATATATTATATATTATATATTTTATTATTTATATATTTATTATATACTAGAAGACCCGAACGTTTTACCCGCCCGGGGCGGAACGGGGTTCATTCCTTTCTGCCCCAAGCGTTAAAATTTGAAAAAAGTCATGTGACTATCATTAATCATTTACGTTTCGACCATTGCATCATGGATCAGTATATTTAACAACATGACTAATTCAATGGAATTAAAGTTGAGGACAAAATACAGAAAAAAGGCTTAATTTGCTTCGGAAATTTCCAAATATTACAGTAAGGCACACAATTTATAGCTAAAAGTTGCCAAAGTGAGTTAATGAATTCCAGCAGTCAGACATATGCTACTCATCAAAATTCTGCATACACCTGAGGCTCGTAAAGCTTTCTCGTGCTACTGAAGCGCCACTGGTGGGAAATAAATGCCGTATCCCGTTCTACCCCGGTTCCCATTCTGCTCCGGTGTCCCCTAACCTAATTTATTTGACAAAGTAGTTACTTCAACAATTACTTCTACCAGTTCAACAAATCTGTTTTATCAACTTTTCCCTTTGATTACGAAAGTAATTAAAACATATTAAGACGTAAAATAAGAGGACTCCACTGTAAAATAAAAAAGTGCACTTACGTACAATTTATTAAATTAATTACGAAAGTTTCATTAAAAATTTAAATACTTCAAATTTAAAATCTGTAAAACCCTTGTTAATTTTAAATATTCATAAGGGAAACAAAATCAATAAATGCCATAATAAAAAACTGATCATAATTTGCATCATGTCAAAAATACCCAGTGGTAAAAGCCGCCTGATTAGCTATGAGTTTTAATGAAATGAATATTTAAGATCCATCAGACAAATTTCACCAGTATTCCTGTAAAGAAGCATAAGTGATTATTTGCAAAAGTATTTTCGTTTTCCCACAAACATTTTGATATTTAACAATCACTCTGACATGCATTAGGCTAAAAATTATTAAATGTTTTCGGGATTCAAAATAATGTAATAAATAATCAAAATCATCTTCGTCGTCTCGTTTTTGTCATATTAAGATACAGTTAAAAATATATATATATATATATATATATATATATTTTTAAATTGAAATTATAATATAAAAAAAAATAAAAAAATATATGTATTATTATTATTATTATTATTATTATTATTATTATTATTATTTTTTTTTTTTTTTTGAAACACAAAATAAATAAATAAAAATAAATATAGAAATAATTTTTTTCGGTAAGTAATTTTATTTAGGAGATTTTTCTGAAAATAATGGCAAGTTAGAAAGGCTAGTTACTCTCTTTTTTTTACTCCTAGTTTGAGTCTATATCAATTCAATTAAGTGAAATAATTCAAATATATGAAATTTCAATAAACAACAGACGAAAATACTTATTTTAGTTACTATTATTTAATTAAATATGTTATCTACATTTTTGTTCAAATAAAGCTTAAAATAATGAAATTAACTACAAACATTGCGTGATTTTAAAGCGTTTATTTGTGAAATATAAATAAGCTTATTAGACAATTTTTAAATTTAACATAACAAACATGCATAAATGGTAAATGTTATTTGCGTGGAATTATGTTTGAAATACTTAATGAAAAAAAAAATGTTTAGGAACAAAAATAATTTGGTTAAAAAAAATCTGGAGTGACTCCACTCGACTTTCCGAACATTGAGTAAGGTACCTGTACCTAATATGGACACCATAAGGAAAATGTATTTTTTTCACCCCCGGGTACGCTTCATACGACTCCAAAAATGTATGACCACTATCCCTGGACTGTTGACTATCATTATTGAAATTAGCGACCATGTAATTATTCTGGTTTAATTTAAATGATAAAAACAAAAAATGTTTATAAGTGTCCATATAAGGAACCACCTGTCCCTATTATGGACATGCATGTCCATATTAGGGACAGACGGCTCATTATTCGCCTACTACACAGGGTGTATGGAAGAGCCACTCTTCCAAAGAATTTTAGAGGAGAGGAGATAAAAAAAATATATCTTAAAGTATTGCGGGGGAGGGGAGGGTCACAGTAAATATCTTCAGAGCATGCACTTCAGAAGGGAGGGGGGACATTTTCGGTTGTGGCTCTTCGAAGATCCATGCAAAGCACCTCAGTTATAAAAAATATGAAATAATATAGTTGCTTTTGCTTAGCTTTATTGCATCTGTCCGCAGAATTTCCATCTGTTATTACTCAGTCCTCACAGGATGGACAAATAAGAACTTCTTCATGATGGGCGCTAAGTCCCACACAGTCCTCATGGACATATCTGCCACATTTGATGCATGGCCGCATGTTTGCAACAGCATCAAGACTGCATAAGAAGCAGTATCAGCTCTCCTTCGTTGAGGAAGTGATACCGCTGGTACCTGCGATTTCGCCAATAGATACCCTACTGAGGAGAGGCTTCTTTTGATTTTGTTTTTACAAGGGCTTTTTGGAGGATTTTTTTCTTAGAGGAGGTTTCTTGGAGGATTGGTCAGCTGGCATCTTGTTGAACAAGGATTTTACCCCTTTGATACCTTTTGAGTTTATCGCCTGGCGACGTTGTGTCTTCTTCCTTCTTACAGTTGAAGTTGATAACACGCTGGTGAAAGAATTTTCCATGGAAAATGATCTCGCAGGCGATGAAGGTGGGTCAATAACAGGAGAAGGTATGTTGTTAACAACATCTTCAGTATCTGTACTTCCACTCTTAATTCGTAATGTAATATACGGATACTCTAATTAAGATTAAAAATATACATAAACATTAATTTATTATGAATTAGCTAAATAAAATACATTAAACAGATATTTTACAAATTTGTGAATCTGAAGATTCACTTGCTGTATTTCCAATGTAGACATAAGGTGTCCATATTGGGAATCGGACGTAGTTTTACTAAATCTTGTAATAAATAAACAAAGAAAACATTTTTAAGCAATATATGCAATAGCAATCGAAAATATGTTTTATCAGCTTTCTAAAACACTCCACTTTTCAATATTTAAAGTAATTTTACCATATCTAATAAGAATTTAAATTTACCTGTAATTACGATTAGCACACCCGAAAAAACAAGTTTCCTTCAAAATGGCGAACAGCGCGCTTTTTTGAGCTTTCCAGGCTAAATTATCTTTTCAACTGCTTTTCTTCACGGACATGTAGCACTATCTCTCGATAATTTTTTTTATTTTTAAAGATACTAGGGGTGTCCATATTGAGAGCACTGTCCATATTGGGTACAAGTACCTTAATTAACATTTTTGTAGATAAAGTAAAGAAAGAAGAGTTGTTAAACAAACAATAGAGAGAAAACCATAATAGAGTGTTTGAGTATTTTCTCCATATATTACAAGATGTTTTATTTAACGCTACTGAACTTTGAGCCCATAGATCATAATGATAAAGAATTTTTCGTTGTGTCCCTGTAAAAACCTATAAATGCTAGATTCACCCAAATGCTTATAGTTAGTGCAACAGTGATTTATAAAATTCATATAACTTTTCAGCACAATTGCATAAGGCGTTTAGATGCTATCGCGCTTTTAAAAATTTGGTACCATAGGCCATAATGATAAAGAATTTTTCTTTGTGTCCCTCTAGAAAACTGTAAGCGCTAAATTCAACAAAATCTATACAGTTGGAGCAACTGTGACGCATAACATGTGATCAAATTGTTTGCTCAGATTAATTTATACGTTTAGACGCTATCACACTTTTAAAAATTTAGCCCCATAGTCAATAATAAAACAGAATGTTTTTGCGCACTGTAAAAAAATTGTTAGTGCCAAATTAACCAAAATTTATACAGTTCGTGCAACTGTGACCTATAATATGTGTGCAATTTCTTTTCTCAGATTAATAAAGCGTTTAGACTCTATCACACTTTTAAAAATTTGGTCCCATAGTCCATAATGATAAAGAATATTTCCTGGTGTCCCTGTAAAAAACTATAAGTGCTAGATTCACCAAAATCAATAGGGTTCGTACTATGGTGACTTACATTATACGTACCAACTTTCATCTTATTCGAACAAAGAGTTTAGACGCTAGCGTGTTCACTCACAGACACACCCACACATACATACACACATACATACACACATACATACACACACACATACATACATCATCGTAAAAATAGTGAAAACGGACTCAAGGGCCTCGAAACGTATAGAAACATCAAAATCTCAAATTCGGATTTTTGGCATGATTATAATACTTTTCTCACTGTAGTGTTCGGAAAGTAATAAATATATAAATACGCAAATAAAAATTTTACTTTTCATTTAAAGCTCGTTTATTTATCTAAATGATAAATATTAAGATGGACATGAGCGAAGAATAACTTAAAGCTTAAAAATAACTTGTATCTAAGAAATCGAATTTCTAACTAATCTTACACAATCTGTAAACAGATGCTTAAAAAAATATCTTTCGATTTAAAACTCTTTACTTTAACAGTTTGAACTGTACCTGGATGTAAAACAAAAATTTTCTGGTTTTCTTATTCATATATGTATTTTTATTTTCTTTCAAATAACAGTTTATAAAAAGAAATCGTTTTCAAAACATCACAGTCAGTGGTTTTGACATATTTGTTTATATTTTACAAAATTTCAAACCTCTACAGATAAATTTCTTAATCTCGGTAGTTTTAAGAAAAATATATATATATATATATATATAATTATATTATAGCCCTACAATTCATTTCGCGAATATTACTGTGTATTTTACCGAACTATTCTGTGAAAGGTCGTGGCTTGATCGGTAGGAGCGCTTGTAGTGGTGAAATCCACCACAGAAGAAAGAAGCTTATCCTTTGGCCGTGAAGTTCGATACAATGTGTTGTTGAAAAGATGAATATAATCAAAGTCTCGAGAATTCACACATAGTTTTTATTAAATATATTCCTTAAAAGTTACACGTTGATAAAAATCAGTTCGCACATAAAAGTTATTATTTGCAGAACAATAATCCCAGAAAATTCCGAGGAGCAAGGGAGAGAGAGAGGGCAGACAAAAAAAATCTTGCGTGTTAACTATATGATGACAAGAGCAAAAACTAAGGGTCTGCTTTTTTTTATCGCACGGGGAGAATCGCCCGGAAGGGAAGTCATATGTTTGCATTATCTTATTTTCGCCAAAATGAATGCCAACTTCAGTTCTTTGTTTTAGATAATAAACTAATGTTAATTTTTTGAATTTGTAATGACGGTTTATAATTGTATTAACCCTGTATTCGCCAACTTAATGCCAAGCGACAGTTTGACGAGAGAAAAGACTATTATGAATTGAAATCATTAATATTGCGTAATTTGAAATAAATTACATCCGGTGTTAAAATAATATATATTCTGACAATGAGTATTCTTGTTTTATGACTATTTGAGAACACTTTTTTATAATTACGTTTAATGCCAGAATTTCCGTTAGATATTGTTTTTTTTTTTATTTTCTTTTTTATCCCATAAAATAAAGTAGTTTTCTATTTAAAAGATAAATATTTTATTTATAATTTAGATATAAAACATATACAATTTAGATTTCTGAATGATGTGTGTTATTGTTTTATGTTAATAAATGGTATAGGTCGTATATATAATTAAAATTGTGTAATTTTTAATGACATCTAAAAACAATTCTTTCTTCAAATGCCTGAGAACAAATTATGTAAAAATAATATCTTATTTAAAATTTAATTACTTTTTTTATTGCAATAATGCATTAATTTATCTTAGATTTTATTTTATTTAAAAATTCAATTAAAATTTAACTAAATATATGTGAACACCTTCACAGCGCTTGTCTGTGGTATAGTGGGTTCAACTCCTGAGGTTGACAGTTATTTTTACTACTATTATTTTTTTTTATTCTATTTTATTAATGCTCTATAAATTTCTAAAATACGTTTTAAACCAAAAAGTAGATTCACATGTCACTTTTATTTATTTATTTACTTATTAAAAAGCCTTAAAAATGGTAGAATTTTGAAGCCTAACATGGCGGTGTTTTTAAACTGAAAAAAAAGATGGCGATTTTTTTAACACATTTGCAAAGTCTTAATTTCAGATGCAGAAAGTTGTCTTAAAACGTAAGATTTTTTTTTTTCGCTGAAAAAAATGACCATACGTTTATGGCACTTTTTTTAACTCAATTTAAGATGTTTTCATTTACAGTGTATCTGTCTGTCCAACTGTTCATCAGTATATCTGCCCATTTGCCTGTCCCAGCATCCGTAAATATATTCAGAATTTTTAAAAAATGATATATATTATTGAAGTTCACTATGGAATTTCCCCTACTTAAAATAGCATTTAAAGGCCCTGTACATTAGATTGTGTACAAGGACACCCAAACAATGTCAATGAGTTTTGGGACAGACATTTTTTATAAATCACATTTAAACAACTTTCCACTGTAAAACCATAAAAGAAATTGTGAATTACTGTTAATATGCCTTAAAAAATGTTGTTTTATATAGAATATCATAGGGTTAATCTTCAGAATTACAAGGATAAACAAAAATATTCGGATACATTAAAGGTTGCATTTTCTTTTGCGTTAAGCATTTTTAGCACTTTCCAACAATGTTTAAGATTGATTATGAATTCAAATTGTGTATATGCATGTCTTTCATCCTTCTGTCTGCCCATTGTCGTTATGAGATTTAAAATTTATGCTATAGAGCAAGTACGTACAGTTGGAAAATGTTAATAATCAATTCGTACCGCATGATTTTCTTTCTTTCTTTTTTTTTTTAGTCGTTTTTTATATATTATAGAAATATACTAATTTTATTTTATTTTTTAAGCATCGGGCGCACACAGTTATATGTCATTAGATTTAAAGAATCTTGTTTTATATTTTTGCGTGTGAATAGACTATATATAAAAAAATTCTTTCAATTTTATATGCAGATAAAAAATGTAATATACAAAATTTCAGTGCCAAGAACACGCATATAAGTATAAAATATTAGTTGGAAAGTGTTAATAACACAGACCGACAAAAATGAAGTTGACAAAATTTGATTTGATGATTTCAGCTGATCTTTATGATTTTTGATATGCAGAAACCGAAAAGGCAGCCCATTTTTCTCTATCACGTACAGATTTTTTTTCAATACAGCGTTTTTACCGACACGATTTCTTACATATACCATCATAAAAATCGGTTGATTGGTTGGTCGATATGGTTTTATGTCGGACTAGTGCTTCACAATTACAGCAATAGGTATCTATTATTAATTAATCATGGAAACATACTATAAAACTTACTATATAATTATATTGGTGGAAGAGTAATGGAAGAAATTGTATAGGCAGGCACCCTGTATTGGCAAAAATCTATACGTAATAGAGAAAAACTGACTTCATTTTCGGTTTGAGTACACCAAAAAACATAATGATCAGCCAAAAATATAATATCAAAATTTTACATGTCGACCTGTGTAATCAATTCGTACCGCATGATTTTTCGTTCTTGTTTTTCTTTTTGTCGTTTAATATATATATATATATTGTAGAAATATACTAATTTTTTTTTCTTTTTTACATAGTGCGCATACAGGCATATATCATTACGTTTACAGAAATCTGTTTTATATTTTTGCATGCAAATAGAATATTTAAAAGAATATTTTCATATTTATATACACGTAAAAATAATGTAATATACTAATTTTTAATGACAAGAACACGCATATAAGAATAAAAAGATGTATTAATTTTTTGATTTTTTATTATATGATTTAAAAGAAATGAAAATTGTTTTAAGATAATTTTATTTTATTTATATATTATTATTATTATTATTTTGCACTAAACTGATGATAGGGGATAATTTGTTATAAAACAAAAATCTTCATTATGAACAAATTGTTTCTGACAAAGAATAGAATTTTCTAATACTTAAACTTACCAATTCTTCGAAATTTTAAATTTTAACACATTTTTTCTCGTAGAAGTTCTACTTACTTTATTTAAAAACGCATATTTGCGTAAAATTCCGTTCTATAACAATAGTTATATCCATGATTTAAAATTTTAAAAGCAATCGCTTGATCAAACACTGCTGAGATACATCATGTATTTATAAAAAATAAGTTCTCCCCTTTATATTTCTACTAAAAAATAGTGATATCTATTTTCGGTTATTTCAAGTTTCGAAAGCATATTTTATTTCTAAGCATTATTTTCCGCTATGAGGATTTTTGGAAAACATTTTTCAGAGTTATACTGTTTAGAGAAAATAAATATATCTGGGCATTTTGTTTCATTTATTCAAGTAAAAAAAAAAAAAATAATAATAATAATAATAAAATAGTTATATATGCATTAAACTGTACTACATATTAAATAATAATAATAATAATTATACTTTGAAATGATTTCGAAGTAAACAATTTAGAATATTAGAATGCTAATTTAGAATGTAAAATGAATATTTGTATTTAGTCGTATGGAAGCTTATACATGGTGGTTATATTTAAACTTTCCCTATGAACAACACCATACAGCGCAAACGGGTGAATGGAAATCAACGAAATTTGGTATATAGATTATAAACTAGATGCGCTCATAGAATTTCGGGGGGGAAAAAATTAAAATGCCCACCAGAGGGCGCCTTTTTCGGAAAAACATTAAATTTAACACAATTAACGACAAAAAAGGAACACAGAAACGATATTAACAATTCAGAACAAGAGTAATGAGTAATAAAAAGTAAAACCGGGAAAAGGTAACAGTTCTAGGGGGAAAAATGACAAGATTTGCATGCTAGCGAAGAAGAGGAAGCTTTATGCAAAACAGGTTCTTTTTTTTTTTTTTTTTCCAAATGGATTACTGTTATTTTTTCTTAAGGGCCCGTCTCACTCACAGTCGTCGGAAGCCGACGCTAATGTTATTCTATGGGAAATTTTCTTTACTTATAACTCTTAGCTAATACATATTTTAAAAACATTTTCATCTTTTTTTAAAAAACAGATATTTTTAATTTTTAATATTTCTTTTTGAAATTGCAAAATGAAAATTTTCATATATTGATTTTACAAATTTTCACATATTTCGTATTTAGAGCTTCAAAATAAAAAAAAAATAAAAAAAAATACCTTTTTAAAAAAATGTGCGTCAATTTAACAGTTGGTAGTTTTCTGAATGTGAAAACAGATTTTAAAAATATGTATTAGTTAATGAGTTATAAGTAAAGAAAATTTCCCATAGAATAACATTCGCTCGGGCTACCGACGACGGTAAGTGAAGGGCTGTTAACTTTACTTAATGTGGTTCGATGACAAGGTGATCAGAAATTGGTCAATAAATGTTAATATTGTTTCTGTATTCCGTTTTGGTCGCTTATTGTGTTAAATTAATTTTTTTTCTGTAAAAGGCGCCCTCTGGTTGACATTTTGGAACTTTTTTTTTTTTTTTTTAGAAATTCCATGAGCGCAACTCGTGTATAGTATTCGTACCAAGTTTCGTTGCATTCCGTTCACTCGTTTGCGTTATAGGATGCTGTTCATAGGGAAAGTTTAATTGTAGCCAACCTGCATGTATGTATATATATATATACACACACACATATATATATATAATACATATTAACTTAAATAGATTGAAATGATTGGTCTTGAAAAGCAATAAAAGACAAAACTTAAAAATCGTTACACGTTAACTTAGGGATTCAAATTTGGTTTAAGTTTCTTTTGTTAATGTTTATTTCAATCTTTGAGAACATGCTAGTTTCACTAGGTTTCTAATACCTGTTAGATTTATCTTATTTTACTATAAAACTTATTTTACTCTCGCTAAGAATCAATCTCGGATTACACACTGACTGCAAAATTTAAACTTGCTTCTATTTATACATCCCGCAGATGATGTTTGGCAATGATCCTCTGTTAAAATCCAATGGAAAGCATTAGAGTCTGTCTTCCAATCAAAGTAGAGCATTGCGGACACTTCATCGCCAAACTTCTCGCCAAGTCCCGATGTTTTTCATCAAGATCAACCTCAGTGGAAATTAGTGGACTGCCTCTTTACTTCCAGTTTGACTGTAAATCAACTTTCACTGCTAAACCTAATTAATCACAAAATTTGTTTAATCCTTTGCAACTATACTAAAATTTATTATAATTTTGCTATATATTGAAAATATAATTAATAAATTATTAATAATTAGTTTCGTATTACACGTGATTATACCTTCTTATAGAAAAAAATTTCTTTTTTTTCTTTTTGTAATGAAAAGCAATTTTCCTGTTTTTAAAACTAGTTGTATCTATAAAACTTATGAAAGAAATTTTTTCCGCTAGTATATATTTAAAAAGTATTTAAAATCTAAAAAAAAAAAAAAATCGAATCACCTTATCGAATTTAAAGTTTTTTTTTTTTTTTTTTTTTTTTTTTTTCAGTTTTAAAGAAAATTTAATTTATGTTACTGTTTAGATTAAAAAAAAAAAAAAAAAAAAAAGGGGGTTCCATTATTTTTAAAAATTATCTGAACACTTACGAATACAGAATAAAACAAGATAAAGAAATTTACTGAAGTTAAAAGAATCAATTTAATTTCATGCAAATGCATATAAAAACCAATAAAAATGCAAAGTAATTCGTGATTTATTTTATACACGAAGGAAATTCAAGATTGTATCACTTCATACATATTTATAACATCGGGGCTAACTTTGGATTTCACAGATATATCTTGCGATTTTCATAGTATTTTAACTGATAGATATGTATGTAATAACATTTCTTTTTGAAATTTCATAAAAAAGAAAAAAAAAATCTCGTAATGTAAAAAATGTGAATATAGTAAAATGTATTACTTATTCAATATAATTTTAGTTTTTCGAATAATGATTTACACCATCGTATAGAAGTTATTTTATATGAATATAAACGGATTATATATATATATATATATATATATATATACATAAGTTTACAGCAAATCTGATGTACAAGATTCTTATTATTATAAAAGTGACAACTATAAATCTGACGTACAAAACGAGGGTCACTCTGAAATATTTTAGTTACAGCTAAACGGTGCAACTGAACCTTACTAAATCTTAAGAGTTCACAGTAGTTCTCTCCAGCACCATTGCACTTTGTTAGGCGTTTTGTTTAAAGATTAAATGTTTCAAGCCGTTCATTTCTTCAAATCGAAAGACATAGGTTTTGATTACGTTCATCATTATCATTCTCTGAATGGGAACGATAGCAAATTGTTTATTTATTATTTATTTATTTATTTATTTTATTTTTTACATAATTAATATTTAAAAGTCACCCATAGTATGTCGGTAAAATAGGATAGATGACCTCTATCTAAGTATATGTTTATGTTAAAAAAAAAAAAAAAAAAATTGACTGTCAATCTTGCCGTATGGGAGGATGTATTAGCATAAGACCCCTTTCACTTTACTTCTTGAAGAACTTCTTTAATATTGCACTAGTTAACTGTAACTGTTACTACAACTTGGTGGCTCAGGTCCATCCTGTACGCATTATAAAAACCGCGCAAATTACGTTATATTTTAGTAGTTATTTTTACACCATTGTTGGTTCAGGGTCTCATTCGTTGACTAATATTTTACTTTCTTTACGTACGGAACGTCAAAGAACGATATGTACGGTTTATTATTAGTTATGATTTTAGAAACAAGGTGTTGCCCATCATCATTAAGGAAATTTGGGGTTTCTTTACTGATTTTGATGCATATCGCTTTTTGGTGTTACGTTAAATTATGGAGGACTGAACGACAAACATTTTTTTTTTTTTTTATATGAAATATTTAATGGATAATTTTATATATAGATAAGAATCCAATATTAAATATTATTTTTAACATTTAACACTTTACGACGCAATGAGCCCGGTCTGGGTTCACAAAAACATTCTCATTTTAGTTGAGGAAAATAAGAGGTAAATGAAATGAAAATTTGTTTAGAAATTTGTTTTAACCTTCATTGTAAATACTACATTACAAAGTTTAAAGCACATTTTTTTTACTGTAGTAATTATTTGAAAAAAATTATCACGAGCTTCACTGCAATGCTCAAATTCCAAATTTTCTAAAGTTTATCTGACGCAGTGGGTCCAACCCTGAAATATAAATGGCAACAGTGAATAGTACATGTGATCTGTTCAGGACTTTATTAGACCGTTTACAATTCCATTTGCTAAAATTCCAAATTTAAGTGTACAGTTTTCAAAGTTCATTTGAGCAGTTGGTGCAGCTATTTATGTCCTAACAAAATTAAAAAAAGTACCTCAAAACTTTACAAAATGATACTTGTGAACTATTCTAGCGCTGATTAGACTACCTACAAACACTTTTGCTGAAATTTCAAATTTAAAAGATAATGTTTCTGAATGTTAAGAGCAGTTGTTATCATTAATTAACAATTTTTGTATGTCTGACACATTTTGTGGTACTACAACATAAAAAGGTATTCCTATGCGTTCTTCATCGAGAAAAAAAAATTAAACATTCAAAATCTACGAAATTTTGTAAGACATCTGAATACAATGGCATGAAATTGAACATCTTTTTTTAAGGGTGATTTCAGACATTATTGGCATTTTCTTTTATTTAATACCACTTTTAATTCTTAGAAAATCATAACTCGGTAATACTCTCCCGCCAACTCTATTTTCTTTTCTTTTAAAATTTATTCTACGACAGCTAAATTGTAACTGTTGCTACAATTTATCGTCTGCGGCCGTGAAAGTTTCCATGCTTAAAAATTTAACCTATATATATGTATATATATTATATATGTATCTATCTATCTATCTATCTATCTATCTATCTATCTATCTATATATATATATATATATATATATATATATATATATATATATATGTATATATATATATATATATATATATATATATATATATATAGCACTTATTAATTGTCTCTTTCTCACAAATTTCATTTTTAACCTCGTATATACACTACTTAAAAAGTAATAACGTAGCGCTGCATAAGAAAAAAAAATATATTTCGAGCCCTGACACCATTCTTAGTATTTCTTATGTAATATGACCTCCTGAATCCGAATATGACTCCCATTTTGCCCAATAGCTCAACGTTTTCGTGGGATAATTGGATAATATAGCTTCCTGGAAATTTATCACTGTTCGGTAATTTTATTGCTATGAATTTGAATTGGAGGGTAGATATGGATTATTTTAACACATAAAAGCAATATATATATATATATATATATATATATATATATATACAAGGAATTAAAAAAAAAATAATAGTAGAATAATAAAATATAATAAATGGAATATCTATTTTCAATGGCAAATTCCATACCTTAATTTCCAGCTTTCTACAAATGTCCATAATCTAGAATGTTTTTCATCTCTGTAGCCCCTTGGTAAATGTTTATTAGTTAAAATAATCATTTCCCCCCTTCAAATGAAATTCATAGCTATTAAATTACCGAAAAGTGATAAAAATAAGAGGCCGTGACTCCAAAACGGTGGGTTATGGGTCAAAATGGGCGCCATATTCCGATTCAAGAAGTCATTTTTCATAAGAATTTACATGAATGGTATTGGGGCCGATTTTCGTGTAGAGCAGTGTAATTGTTAAAGGAAAATTTATTACTATACGACAAATCGATAGTGAGGCTACACTGTTGATTCAAAAAAAGAAAAAAAATGGTATCTATATGTAACTTTAGTCGATGGTAGCCAATAGCGTCTACACAAAGCGTTATTTAGAATTTTAAATTTTGCACGGCTACTTATGAGATACATAGAAGCAGCTGTAAAATAATTGATGTTCGTGCAGTTTTCAGCTTGCATACAGGAAAACATAAAATAATTATAAAACATTAGGGTCTAGAACCTAATTTCTTTTTATTAGTTTTTAATTGGTTTGACTGCATCTATACATATAATAAAATAAGATGTTTGTGTGTGTGTCATTGTGTATGTATTTCCAGAGCTTTTTAGGAATACGGCTGATGGCTGAGCCACACAAATTTGCATGGAGGTTCGTAATGACCTCTCCTGATGCACCTCTAAGCCCGATTTTCGAATTTTTGATTAGTTTTCTTTTAATTAATTAAAATGTGAAAATAATAACCTTCTAATTTCTGATAAATTAGCCACTTTAATTTTATCCATCAACTAATTTTTGATATTTTTTTTTCGACAGAATAAAAGAAAAAAAGTATGTTTACTTAAAACGAGAAAAATAAATTAGAAAACATAGAAAATATTTATTTATATATAACGCAATGTTTGTGTGTGTGTGGACTGCGTAGCGCAAATATGTTAGCTCGGACAGTCACGTGTTTGGACATGGAGGTGCCCTCCGAGGGATACACCTGCCCGATTTTCGAATTTTTGATTTGTTTTCTTTTAATTAATTAAAATATGAAAATATAACTTGATAATAGCTGCAAAAACAGCCATTAATTATCCTTAATTTAACAGTTGCCAAAAAAATTTACAAGTTCGTCTCTTTTTTTTTTTTTTTTTTCCTTCAGAGAAAAGAACGTGTACATTCAGTATCACTTTGAAAATTTTTTACACATTGATAATGTGTTAATATAGTTTATGGTACTATATGTTGTTCTATTTTTTTTTCTTTAACTATTGTAGATTTTTACTGTCAAGTTTTTATTAAAAAAAAAAAAAAAAAAAAAAAAAAATGCCCATGACGTCACATTTGACTGCGTAGCGTTTCTTTACTACAATAAACTAACTCTATGAACTACATATTTATTTTATCAGTTTTATTTATAGATCATACTGGGCGATTTTTAAAGTTTGGCGTTGAAATAAACCGAATGTTTTTCGTCAAGACGTTTAATTTAGAAATAGCCATTTAAAGAAATTAAACCGATATAGTAGTCACATAAATGATCTATTTTTCTCTGAATAGATAATTTTATAGGGGAAAAAAATGTAGTTTTAAAAATAGAAAATGTATTTCAAGCATTATTTTCAGCCTAAAAGCCGTTAAAAATATAAACAGAATATGAAGAATTCATACAAATTAGCGAAAAGATATCCGATAAAAGTATCACCAAAATACGATTCCTCCTTCTATACAAGAAATTATATTAAGGAAAAAAAACATCACTAATGTGGTGACAAAAATTCAAAAGCCGCCAAGGGAGAGATCCAATAAAGTTGTGTAGCACGGTAATGTTTACATAGTATTTATTTATTTTTTTATATACCAATCACTACGCTAATTTATAATACAAATATACGAGTTGTTGTGTGTGGCTGTACCTGCACGCTGTCCGGCAGAAATATTTGTTTAATTTAAATTATATTTAAATAAATCAATAAAAATAAGAATACGTTTAATGGGAAATATATATAACCATAAAAATATTAGTCGTCTAAAATGCGGCAGAAATAGAGCTCATAGCATATTGTTATTAGGGATTAGTTATTTGCCCCGCATCATTAGCACTGTTGCAATGAAAGCAGTTTTACAGGCGGGGAAAAAAAAAAAAAGGCAGTTCATTTATTCACTTTTAGTTGTGTCAGCCTCGGCGACAAACTTGGTGAGAGGGCATCCAAGTTTGATGAAAAATGGTACTTAATAATTCCTGAAGTTTCGAAGATCTCCGACACACGGGAGCACAGATCTCGAGGTTTCCGACTCGATGGAATCATCGCAAAAAGTTATAAACAGGAGTGAGTTGATTTATAGAGTATGTACTCACTGCGAATCAGAGTTATTCAGGGACCTATTCTGATTGATTGCACTTTAAGGATTGAGCTCTAAGCGAATGAACATTTTTCTTGAGATTGCGAAGATTTATGTTCCGGAGTATTTGATGTTATTTGCTTTACTCCTGTGGAACAAGTGACTGTTTTCAAAGTATACCAGAACATTCATCGAATAGTGAATTTTGCTGTATGAGTAACAGCTTCAACTGTTTCCAGAATGGTCGAAGAATAAGCTTTACTATTGGACTGTTTTCGAGAATATTCGTTTTAATAATAGTTTTGTTGTACAGATTCGAGAAGCAAAAAAAATATTTAATATCACTGAGGAGATCTTATACTAAAGCTGTAGCGAAAATTGTCGCCAATCGAAATATATTTACTTAAAAGTTTCAATTATTCAATTAAAAAGAAATCATTTTAATATAGTGACTAGAGAAGCTGGCAAAGCCTTCTAGTTTAAATATGAGACTAGCATTATTTCCGAAACTTCTGTGAAGTCTAACCATTTAGACACAAAAAGGTTTTGGAGTACGAGTGTGCTTGTGTGTTTCTGTACCGTGAGAGTGGTCGCAAAAATAAAGTGAATATCTGGAGTGAACAGACTGGAATTAACATACATTATAGAGATACTTAAAGAGATGCTAATTTTTTGAAAAAAAATTGTACATAGACATAATATTTAACAACCAGGGCTATACAATAGAGTTTCAATAGCATTATGTGACCATCCAAATGATGTCACATTTAATATAAATATTTATGAGTTACATAGATATAGCTTAATAGTTTTTATAGGTGTATATATTGTCTGAGGATTGTGTACAAGGACACATTTTTTTTTTCGTATCATTACGGTCTTTAGGCAGTCTATATTTTCTGTAGAAAGTGGTCTACAAAGATTAAATAATTAGTTTATAGTACTACTCAAAATTCTGCTAATTTTTTCCTTTTGTGTGTGTGTGTGTGTGTGTGTGTAAAAAATAAAAGCTTTATACATTGCGGTCTTTTTACACAATCTATTTAAATTTCGTTTTAATAATGTTTAATTGTTTAAAGCATAAAAAAATAGAGAAATATTTGATATTGATAACTTATTTTTATACATTTTAGAGGAATGCACAAAAATTTGGATATATTAGAATCATCTATTAAGATTATATAACTTGAAAAAAAAAAGCGTCTTGATATCATTTTTCATTTGTTTCTGCAACATTTTCTCACATGTTAGTTTACTTAAACAATCCTTAATCACTAAATGTTCGTAAAGTCGAGAGGAGTCATTCCGGACCTTTTATTCAAGCATTTTTCTAGAGCTTTTTTTTTTTTTTTTTTTTTTTTTTAAATATGGCGTATAAATAATAATATAAAAAATAGTATCAGTACCAAACTCGGTATTCTAAATATGTATCATTTAGGGATGAAAAATAAACTCTTCGTTGAAATAAAGAAAATGTTTCGTGTACGAGTCCGTTTAAAAGAATTGAAATACGTTACGTCTATGAGTGAAATTTCTGTTAAGTACAGCGTAACGTCTATAAGCTGAGCTAAACAAAAAACAATGAACGTATATTATTTTTATAACAGTTAATGGATGTTTCGTGTAAAATATGTATGGAAATCATCCATCATTTGTTTACAGAGCTACCCAAGTGTACTGGAATATAGTTGTATTATACATGGGAATTGGTGGAAATGCATTTCATGTTGTTCTGTGTGTTTTTAATATAAAACTATATTTAAGTATACAATGTGGTATTTATACAGCATCTAGACAATATACAAGGCTATTCAAAATTATTTCTTTTAGAATGGCTCTGGTATTTAACGGGTCTGGATTCCCGGCTCTGGTATTTTTCACATAGTTAGTCAAAAATCAGCCTTCTACTCATTCTATCAAAAATGAATTTTCGAGCTTGTTAAAAAAATTCTAAATTGAAATTTCGTGGCCTATTGGAGTTGTGTCATGTTCAAATTTGTCACTTGATATAGCTGCTCTAATGCAGACTCGGTGCCAACGTATATTATGTGAGATATATTATGCCAACGTATATTATGTGAGAAGTGCCGAGTTGGTTTATCATCAAGGATAGCACAGCGGTTAGATCATCAGTGCGTTAAGCGGGAGGCCCGGTGTTCGATTCCAGAGTCTGGTATTTTTCAAATACGTGGTAAAATATTAGCCTTCTACTCCATTCTATCAAAAATGAATTTTCGCGCGTGCTTTGCTGCATTTTACTATGGCTTCTATGGCTCAGGGAGGAAAATTAAACAGTACATAAAATATTTTTTTTTTTATTTAAATTTTCAGCTTTATGTTTTTTTTTTTTTTTTTTTTTTTTTTAATGTATAATATCATGTTTTATTTTTCCTTGAACACGGATGTCAACTGGAAGTCAGTTAATCTGTATGTATGTGGTTTATCAGAATAACGTAAATAAACATATCAATAAAAAAATAATGGAAATTCAAATTAGGAATTTTGACGTTCATATGTATTGAAATGCAGGGTAAGGGAAAATCATGTGAGTGGAACACAAAGATTACCTTTTTTTTTTTTAAATATAAAATAAAGTGCATTTATTTATAACGTCATTTAACAGGATCACAAAGGTTATCCACATACATTGTGAGATATCAGTAAAAACTGCTCGAAAGCCTTTTATACTTATATAGATAATCAGTCAGTGAAATTTAAGGATTATTGAATATTAACAGTATTCAAACAATTAACTTGATCGAAAACAAAGACCACCAAATCAAATAAAAATGGAATAAACTGGAAATGGATAAATACATATTTCCATTCTAACGTTAAGAAGGGCCTGGTAGAACACAAATATGCAAATATATTGTTTTTCTGTCTCAAAGATACCGCCGAGACACATAATAAGCGAGATGTATTAATCCTGGACGATAGGTCTAATGCCCCAGCCCTAACCTCCCGCTTCTCGATGTCTTTTTCTAGTCCATTTTGTCCCTTTATTACTTCCGGTGTGAGGTTTTTTTTTTTTTTTTTTTAAACACACTTGACATTGTGAGTTTTTTTGGTTTTCGTCCCATGCTATTTTTATGGGTTTTTATCATCCCCCCCCCCTCGTTTTCTACATTATAAAGTGCGGTGGCTAAGAATATGTTTGATCCGGGCCCGAAACATTCTTTTGATCCAAAAGAAATAATTTCAAAATGAAACTTATTTCAAAATGAACTCCCCACGAAAAGAGATAAACATATAAGAACTATGAAACCAATATCACCAATAAATGTTGTAAGATTTCACATAAAAATCACTTAAACAACAGTAATAAAATAAGCATCTAAAGGTTGCATGCAAAAAGAGTCTCACATGTAAAATTCAATAACCAGATACCCGTTAAAACCCGTTAAAAATACCCGTTAAAACCCGTATTACCCGTACAGTTAATCACGGTGCAGAAATAGCAAGAAATTATGGAGTAAATAAAGTGAAGTCATAATCCAAATCAAAGAAAATCGTTAAACTAGGATTTTGAGAATTACAGTTTATGAATTGAATAGTGCTGTCATCTGGAATTATAATTTGAAACAAATCAATCAAAATTAGGAAGGGATAAGTTTAATTTTGATTAAAGACTATTTGGATAACCAAACTAATAATATAACTTAATTTATAATCAAGTAATTTAATTTCTAGACCAATATATATATTTGAACAAAAATCCCCTTTTTCTTTTCTTTTCTTTTCTTTTTTTTTTTTTTTTAAATTAAATGTTTGGGATGACCATTTATCACAGCTAAAGTTTAAAAAAATCGAAATTGTCTGTTTTTATAATTATCAGACTCTAACTGTTTTATTCGTACATTAAAATTAAGTAGAATATTAACAAAAACAGATTTATGTAAGCAAGTGTTAAAATTAGTAAAAAAAAAAAAAAATACTTTAAAGGGAAAATCTTTCCGTTTATCATACAAATCAAATTCCAATTGGCTATTATGGTTAAGAATAATTTTTAAATTCAAGAAATTAATCACATTAGAACATATATATATATATATATATACAATATATATGATTTATTCAGGACAAATTTATTTTAATATTATATATAAAAATGCCTGCTATAAAACACAATGCATTAACATTTTTTGGTGTCCCTGTACATAAAACAACTGTCCTATTTATATATTTTTAAATATGTACATTCCACAATGATGAACCTGAATAATATATACCAGTTTAAAGAATTTCTGAAAATGTATATTATTGCTAGAGCACGGATAAGCTGACAGGGAGACAGGTAAGTTAAATGAACTCATACCACACTTAAGAATTGTTTAAAAAAATTGAAAATGTTTAATAAAAAGGAAAATACAATTCCAGCAATTTCCAGATATAGCCATTAAAGTATGTGAATATTTTTATGTGGCTCTGTAAATCTCAATGTTAATGATCTATGTTCTATAACAAGCAGTTTTGCTTTCTTTTTTGAGCATATGCATATTAATTTTTTAGTTATGATATACACAAAATAAAGTTGTTTATAGAATAGTCGCATAAAACGCAAAGCCGTGAATTCTTTCGTATGTCGCTGTATAGAAACCAGTGGTGGTATTTAACCCATTTTTAGTAGGAAAATCCCATAGTGAACTTAACTAACATATATATGTAATACGAATTCCATGAATATTCACAGGATTTATTGTACGGGCAAGCAGATAGGCAGCCAAACCGCAAACATAAACATTTTTAAACTTTGTTGTAAAATGTTGAAAGCTGTTACGGAAAACTTCTATAAAGGTTTAGTGGTGTTTCATCTTCGGAGAAAAGGCGAAAAAATAACAGCTATGGATAAAAGTAAAAATTTAATTGCGATTAATTTAACCATAATTATTTTAATTGTGAACAATTTATTCACAAATAACGATTAATCCTTTGATGCAACTAAAATATTAATTACGATTGATTTATTGACGAATAATTTAATCATGGATAATGGTTAGTCATCAGCTTCTCGTATAATTTAATCATGATTGAATTTTTAGTTGCAGCAAATTATAAGCTGTTATTTGTGAATAAATTATTCGCGAATAAGTTTTTAGTCAACTAATTAGTTGATTGAAAATTTATTCATTGATGGTCAACACTGGTTGTGGAAAAAGAAAAATCGAAAATTTTAATTAAAGGTGTGTTAATTTATACTTCAAAGAAATGTTTGCAGCTCCTTATTTTGTCTATATGTTAAGTTTTAAAATGCATGTTTAATTTTTTTGTATAAATCGTTTTTTTTTATATATATATACTAGCTGACCCGACAAACGTTGTTTTGTCATATAAATTATTTCTAGAGAATATTTTGCTAGAAAAAAATAATTAACTTATTGTAATTGCGTAAGGATGTTGTATATAAGTGGAAGATGTATGGAGCGCTGTGAACGGTGAAATAATATAAAAATAACAAAACACCAATCATTTATTTTTTTAATTTATTAAAATTGATTCTTTAAAATTATATACATATCGCTACTTAAAACAATATTACTAAAAAATAATATCAATCCCTTAATGCAACAGAGTGTACAATATTTTTTGTTATCCCATCTTTCGCCAATACAAACAAACTGGATGGTTTGCCCACTCGAGAGCCACGTATAATTGTCCGTGTGAAAAGCATGATGTGCTCAAATCTAAGCCACAGACAGACATCGATTGGCCCTGAGACTTATTGATAGTCATTGCAAATGCCAATCTAATTGGAAATTGAGGGCGTTTAAATTGAATTGGCACATCTGTGGGTATAATAGGGATTCGCAGTAGTAATATATTTTCACCTCGGAATATGTCATTTAAAATGATGGCTTCGATAACATTTTTCATTAATTTTTTTATAACTAATCGCGTGCCGTTGCACAACACCGTGGTGAGTTCAAATTACGAAGCAAAATAACCGGAGATCCAACCTTCAGTTGTAAAATATGCGGTGGCATGCCTGGTAAATTCAATGAGTTTAAAAACTTTATTGGATAATTTACAGCTTCGGTGGCATCGCAAACTGTATCATTAGATTTGTATGACACCAAGTCTCCTGGTAGCAAATGTTGTATCTTGAGATTCAATTCGTTGACGTCCACATTTTTTGCTGCTAAAATTGCTCTTTCTGCCAGCCACTCATGATTTGTGTATCGTCTGTGTACATCGGGAAATATCTGGTCAATAAGAGCATCTTGAGAATCAATGATTGTGCAGAAATCGGTCGGTAATTTTATGCATCCAGTTTCATCTGTAGTAACTTTTCCATCACCGATATCTAACAATTGTTTTGAGAATGTTTCAGCGGATGGATCTTGAAGCGTTTGAACACACAAATTTACTTTCAGTTGTACTTTTTCAACATTAAGCCACAATGACGATGATTTTAAGCACGCGTTGATCTCATCAGCGTATGTTGAACGCGGAATAACGGGAAGTGCTTGTCTGAAATCACCTGAAAAGAGTAACAGAGTGCCGCCAAATAGTTTATCGTTGTTTTTTATATCTTTCAATGTCCTGTTCGACGCCTCAATCGAATGTTTGTGTGCCATAGTGCATTTGTCCCATATAAGAATTTTACACTATTTCAACACTGTGGCCATGGACGATTGTTGTTTTATGTTTCACACTGCGTCTGGGTTATTTTGAATATTTAGTGGCAGTCTAAATAATGAATGAGCTATTCTGCCTCCATCCAATAAAGTTGCCGCAATGCCAGATGATGCAACAGCCAATGCGATGCCATTATTTGATCGTATTTCGGCGAGAATTAGCGAAATAAGGAATGTTTTGACAGTTCCACCTGGTGCACCCCCCCAAAAAAAATGAATCCACCTTGTCCTGCAAAAACTGCGAGCATGATGCGGTCGTAAAAGGTTCTTTGTTCTTCATTCATTAGTGGGACATTGCGAGCAACAATCGCTGCCATTTCTACTGTATTGTATTGTAGTTCACGATTCAATTCAATGCTTATTAAATCAGATGCATTTCGATTTGTTGAATGCATACCGAAATGACTGAGTGGTAAGTTGGCAATGATAATGCAAAGATCTTCAATAGCAATCAATGCTTCATTGTACATAGCGTCACTGAATACTATCGTTAGATCGTTTCACCGTGAACGATGTTGATGCAATATATCATCAGTCATTGAATCTTTGTGATTATCCCATAATGTCTCTGCTCGGGCCGGGAACGGAATGTAGTCAACACTATAGGGAATAGCAGACGAATTTGTTTTGCTGTACAGTTCAGTCCTACTTCAGCAAGCATACACTCCCACAGGTTGTCGACTTCCAGCAAGCCGAGTGCAAGGCATGCATCTTTATACGTTGGATACTGTTGTCCATTCACTTTACGTAAATCTTGAAATGACAAAGGGCCTATGACATTAACCAATAACAGTCGAAGGTAAAAGCACTCAGTCTGCCTTGGGTTGACAGTAAATACTCGTCCCAAGGTGTCTGATTTGAATAAACTGGGACATGCATCAATCGGCGTGCCTTGCTTACGGGGCATCCATTTTTTTGTTGGAGCCCATGTGAAATAGCGTGGTACTTCTGAATAGAGTAATGTCCGTGCAAAAGCACCAAAAGCATCCGCACGATTACACAATTCAAAAAATTCGGTGAGTGTAGTTTTTGGTGGATTTATAGCACGATCAATCCCTCTCTCGCTCGTGAAATATACGCTCTGGCCATTTTCAAGATGGACGGCTAAATGAAGAACTGCTGGATCCTGTTCATGAATTGGGAAACCAAAGATACGCCAAACAGCTTCATTGGAGCTGACGTACCGGCCAATTTGGTAAAGTGTTATTTCATCGTTCTTATTCACCGGAGGAGCATTAACATTGGTATTTTCAACTCGAAATACAGCCATATCACTGCCTTTATTCATATACTTGCAAATGTATTTAATGCTCTTCACTGAACTGCAGAACTGAACATTAATATGAGCATTGAATGTTTTGCTCAGCAGAGGCGAATATGGGACCACTCAACGGTTATCAATGTCAATATCTATGTTGTTGACATAGATGACCGCCATAGATGATAAGATTGTCCGGCATTATCGGGATTTCTTCGACGATATATTGGATATCCGTCAACATTTGTGATAGTGAAATTTTTCGGAAAACTTTTAGTAAATTTTCTATCTGCACAAATAATAATGGCCTAAAAATTCATTTTCCATTTTAACATAAAATAACTCCGTCGGATATTGACGAATTTTTTAAAAGGATATACCATTTTAGCTAATTTTAACATTTTAACAATAAAAATATTTTAAACACTTACGGTGAAAAATTAATTTCTCATTTCAACATTAAATAAATTCTGACATCGTGTTTACGATTCTAAAATATTAACTTTGAAAAAATATTTTAAACACTTCGTAAGATACGGTTACGATTCTAAAAATATTAATTTTGAAAAAATATTTTAAACACTTCGTAAGATACGGTTAAAAATTCATTTTTCATTTCAACATTAAATAAATTCTGACATCGTGTTTACGACAACTCACGCCATCTAGGTGGAAAAGTTGTTGAAAGAGTTGGTTAAAAATTAATTAAGAAAGAACTAATTAAGTTACAACTTTCATTTATAAATCTAAACCATTCTCAAATCCACCTGAAGACACGCAAAAAATTTCATTAAACTCAATCCAGCCGTTTAGGAGGAGTTCAGTGACATACACACGCACAAAAGAATTATATATATAAAGATTTATATATATATATATATATATATATAAACAAAATATCTAAAATCCTAGGATGGGGTAAAATGAAACAAAATGTGGGTGTTTTGAATCATGTTATGAAACATTCTACTTTAAATGTTAACAAGGTAATTACTTATTCTATGCTTTATTCTATGAATTTGTTTTTCTTGTTTTATAATGAGGAACTATAAAAATAAGTCTGAATGTGCTTCAAAGGGTCAAGATTTATACGAGTTTTCTACAGCTGAAGTCTTCGAGAAAAGTGCAAGTATTACACACTCATCAAATATTAGGCTTCTTCCTAAGGCTTCATCTCAGAAAGAAATGAAACAGTGGCCTGCTGTCTTAACTGACACATCCGAAATAAAACATTGGAAAATTAAAAAGTAACATGAGCATTAATAAAAAGAAAAGAGAAAGGAAAAGGTTAAAGGAAGAAAGAAAAAAGAAAGAAAGGGTAAAATATAAAGAAAATGATTTTGACTCTAAATACAGATTCTAAATCAGAAGAGTGGTTTTACTTAAAACTGAAGATGCCTACAGCCTCTCTAAGGGGTACAATGCTTAATTTGCAAAATGTGGGAACACGTTAAATGTGTAAGAGTGAACAATATATCATTTGTTTGTAATAACTGCAGATCTGACTAAGAATGACGTCTGTGTTGATTAGATATTTAATTTTCTCTTTATTTTACTATAGTCCATTTGACATAATTCATTATTACTACAACCAAGAAGATATAATTTGATATTTCAGGGTGCGTAAGCTATTTAAGGACACATGTTCATGTGGGTATTGCTGCGCTATACTAAAATGTATGTCATTTTTGTTTCAGGGAAGAACAACGGCAGATCATCAAATAACACAAACCATGAAGAGACCTGCAGTAATCGTGGCGATAACGGCACAGTGTAGCGATTTAGAGATATGGCGATTCTTAAAGGTTGCAAGATCGGTCGTGAACAAAGTGCAGAAGGAATTGGCGACAGAACATTGGAATTTATCCAGTAAGTGCAGCAGACCATCGGTGAAAATCCCAAAACATTTATGTAATCCATCTTCAAACAGCTCCAGGTATCGAACGGAACAATAAAAAATTTTGTCCATGAAAACATCAGATATCAATCGTATGTGATGCAGAGAGGTCAATTTAATTCTGACAAAATGCAAGAACAGCGCTTCATCAAATCGATCAGGCTCTTAAAGAAGTTGAAAATCCGGCAGAAAGTGTTTGCTGTGGTTCTTCTCTAATAAGAGGATTTTTGACCAGGACCAGATGGTGAACAGAAAAATTAGGCAGATGATTATGTGCAGACCCCTCGGATACGCCATGTGTCATGCAAATAAAATTTCCTGAAACACTCATTGTTTTAGAGGTTGTAGCCGTCACCTGGCCATTAGTTGTTTCGGAATTTACCTACTCCGTATAAGGATGATTTCTGAAAAAAAAAAAAAGTTTTTTTTACTCGGAAAATTATTATTATAACGAGTCCGTATTAAACTTGGACATTCGGTTTCATGATTATATATACGATATTAATACTGATATAAAGAAATAGAAAATATATACATATATATATGCGTTAGAGAAAATATTTGTTCTTAATAGGCTTTAATAATTACTCAAATTCTTGTTCTTTTGATTCCCATCGTAACCTGTCGAAACACTTTCGGTTATTATTATGTTACACATTCAAGGTAATTAGGGCAAAACAATGTAGTATATTGTAATGTATTAATTTTACATTATTCAATGCATCCTCTAAAATATATTCATAAACTCATAAAATTCCATAGATTTGTTTCTGTTACAAAATTTCAGATTTGCTTTATATATATATATATATATATTAAATAATTAAACACATACAATATTTCTTTAAAAAAGGATCATATTTTTACTCTAAATGATAACCTTTTCGGCTAAAAATTAAAAGAACACATCATCTAAATTCTTGAAAACAACGAAAGATTTTTTCTTTTACTCTGCTTCTTTTGTTCCCATTATCACAAAAATGAATGAAGTCTTCTTTATTTCTTTCCTTTCATAGCAGCTTCTTGTTATTAAAAATGATCTAAGGAAAAACGAGTATGTAAAGCAATTTCATATTTTATCAATAAAAAGAAATCAAAAAGGAATTTTTAAACATATACGTGTTATTTTTCTTTAAATATTTCGTGTAAAAAAGTATGTAAGAAATGCTGTCGTTTGTTTTATATATGTCTATAAAGAACAGTGAGTGGATATGTACATGTTGTATAAATTGATGGAAATAATATACTTAGAAAAATTGCACCAATAGTTTATATATATATATTATTATTATTATTATTACGGAGTAGCAGGATTTCCCTGCTTCGCTGATGACTATATAATTGTTTTTTTTTTCTTCTTTAATTCATAATTCAGGCAATTAAGTAACATATTTCGTTTATTGACTATTTTCAGCAAACCAAAACCATGGTCACAATCTATGGTCCATATACAGAGACGTTAAAATGAATTGAAAATTATTTTTATTCATTTGAGTTTCAATATGTTTAAAATAAAGTAAAGTAGATTCACATAAGTTTAAGGATGATAAAATAAAAATGACTATTAGATTAATTGAAATTCATATTTAAATAAATAAATAAATAACATTTTTAAGTTATTATGATGTCTATTTTTCATGAATTGTTTATATGATGCAGGATTAACTTTTCATTTTTTTCATTCGCGTGTAAAGAAATCTTTGTTGTAAGTTATGAAAGATATGACTAAAATAAAATTTTGAAAGCTTTTAACTTTTAATGTCTTTAGCTTAAAATTACAATCAAAGAAAAAGGCTTGTATAAAACGTAAAAATTCGCATTACATATAGTCTAATAGTCTGATTATCGGAAGTCTAATGTTATGTAACACATTTGCTCTCATTGTTCTATGTAGAAAAAGAAAATTAGAACTATATGTTCAATATTTTTCTTTTTGTATGCAACAAACAATCAAACAAACATATCCATTTAATAAAATAGATTTAGATGTAATACACTGAGAATAAATATGTATAAATATATATAATGAATATATATATATATATATATATATATATATATATATAATTACTAAACTAGAATTAAAGATAATTCATTTTAAATAAAACATTGTCCAAAGGAGAAAGAAGAATTTAGTCGCACAAAAAGCTCCCACTGCAAAAGCCACAAAAAAAAAAGAGGGGTCATCCTTTAAAGTGCTATGGGGAAATTAAGAAGCTCAATTCAAGTTTTTAATTAGTATATTAATGTAGAATTATAGATTTCCAAGTTATGCGTATAAGGTGAAAAATTACCTATATAGAAGAAATAATCGAGAATTCCTAGTCTATACTTTTTTAGATGGTGAAACAATATTTTAAATATTTTGAATATTATGAATCCTTTATATTATCAGAAATTCTCACAATATTTTTATTTTATTTTATTTAGCTCATAAGTCGATATTCTAGTTAATAAAACTCGCAATTTGTGTTCCCATTCATTTTCAGAGATTTGTAAATAAGATTGAACACGATAATGTAGAAAAACGCTCCGGAAAGCTAGTACAGGTTTTTAGAACTCGCAAAAAAAGGAAATATAATTTCTAAAAATGACTTCGAACAGTTTTTATGGATCCACAATTCAGTTACTACAAAGCAATCACAAATGTTAGTCACATAACCGTTAGATTTGCAAAGCTCAAATTAATTAATAAGAAAATTATTATATATATATATGTGTGTGTGTGTATTGAAAGCGTTTTTAAGGTTCGTTTAAATTGCTATATCTATATTTTCGATTCTCAAAAAGTTTGATATAGACATTTTTATTAAAAATGATGTAACTTTTTTCATTCGTGGAAAAATTGTCTGAAAATTTTGCGACATTGTTTTAAAGCGTTGTAATCAAGTGACATACTTCAGGGAAATTTCGAATGCAGTTCTTCAAGTACGACCTTTCCCCTTGATATCACAGCATGAACATACGGATGTACTTTTGGATATTTAGAGAAAATATCAATCAGAATAATAAAAAAAAAATACATTTGGTCATTTCAACGCTATATACTTTTTAAAATTGTAGTTTCAAAAAATAGCAATTGTAGTTCCAAAAAATAGCATAAGGATAATATTGCGTTCAAATTTTCTTCACAAAGTTTGACATATACTAAACCTTCAACTCTTAATCTTTACAGAAGTGTTATAGCAACATTTGACGCACTTCACAATGGTGTTCTATAAAAAACCATCTCTAAAGGTTAATTATTAATTTAATAATAAAACATAAACTAGTAGAAAGTTTAATCCTAACTCCTACTTGCGTCTATTATGCAGAAGTCTTCTAAACTAACAAAATAACCCTGCACTGCTGGTTTTGATTTTACGTTTATAAGCAGCTTTTTCAAAATTTCAGAAAAACAAAACTAAAATATTTAGTTACAGTACTTGTCACATGAACATTACAAAATTAAAATGAGATTTACATTTATGGACAAAAAACACTTCAACATGCTTAATAAGGCTGAGGCTTTCAGTAAAACTAGCAAAATGAGGGTAGATGGGTCTGTTTCCTCACAATGATATAATTGTCCGGGAATCACGTAAAAAAGGCTTGATGAAATTCAACTACACTTAGCAGGACTGCAGTCTATTACCCAAGGTGAAATTGTATCTATCGAATATTTAAAAGTGTTCTTTTATTTAATTTTATTTGGATTTGTGGGCAGAAGACTGTTGCACATGCGCAATAAGATTTTACAATAAGAAGTGTAGAATAAAAATTATTATGATATCTTTACAGTTCAAATATAATGAAATCCAAAAATGATATTAGAATAATATATGTCTGTGTGTGAGAATGAAATATGTATGGAACTTTATTTTTTGGGGCGGAGTTGTATATTATTTTAAAATTATTGGACGGAGTATTAGGACAGTTAGCAGGGATTTATACATGCACCCAGCGTAAAATTTCATCTACAAAACACTTTAAAATTTTAATTAGCTAAAAGTATAAAGGTTAAAAAAAAGTGATACATTTAATTTACTAACATCAAGTTACTTTTAGAATATTTTCAGTGCGCTTAAGTGGGAGACATATCAACTGCACCTGCCTATATATGTCTTTTGTTCGAAATAAGACAACTGCGTCCTAGTCATTATATCTTCCCCCTCTCCCCATGATAATCTCTTTGTCTTGGAAATTCCTAGCATAAACCTTTTACCTCTTTATCTTTAATTTCACTTAAATAAATGTGATAGAGAAATTGTTTGCGGACAAATTCTTCAAATTGTGTTTTCTCTGTAAATATGCATTTTGAACCCCCGTGAACTCGAAATTATTTCAAGTGGATTATTTTTATAAATAAATTTATAAACATACTTTTTGATCACTTTTCCACCATAGTTATAACAAATTATGTATTTGGAGCTTTACTGTTTTTAACTATACACAGGACGATGAAAAGCAATCTATCTCTCTTTAAAAGTAAAGCTATAAGAATATTTAATTTTTTTTTCTTCCTCTTTCTTATATATATATATATATATATATATATATATATATATATACACATATATATATATATAGGAAATCAAAGTATTAAAAAATATCATTATAAAATATATGGTATTTTATATTAATAAATTAATTATAATTAAAAGTGTAATAGCACACATTCATAAATTGATATTACGGTATAATATCTGATTCTAAAAGTTGAAAAAAATAAATATTCTTTGTGTAAATAATGACAATCAAAGAAAGTTTTTTTAATAAAGTTTATTTTATTATTATTATTATTATTATTATTATTATTATTATTATTATCATCATTATTATTATTCAATTATTATTTAAAGGAAGTATTTTATAAAATGTTTTTAAACTCAAATAGTGAGATATTTAGCATCAAAACTATTAAAAAATCGCGTGAAAAATATAGAAAAATATTGTCATTTAGTTATTGCTTTATAATATAACTAATCCTTAAGATAGTATTCTGCCCAATGAATTTAGGTGTGTAAATTTCACAGATCATTTAATTAGAATAAACAAATGGGGCAATCACCCTACTTTCTCTCACCCTGCATATGCATTTGTATAGAAGCATATTATTACAATTTATCGATCTATTTGTCTATCTATCTATTTTCTGTCTCTCTTTATACATGCATATATATATATATATATATATATATATATATATATTAAGTATACTCCCCAAAATCCACACACGTCGGGACCAAAACTGTACCAATTTCTAAATTTTGTGGATTTTAGGTTTTTATTATTTTCCTTACATTTCTGAATTAGATAATTAGATTTTTTATGCTATAGTGGCTTAAAAAGAATTGTAATATAAATAAATATGTAAAATATGCATAATTAAAAGAAAGAAAGAAAGATAGAAAAATAAAGAAAAGTAATAAATGCAAGAAGTTTTATATTGTAATTTATGTGAGATATTGCTTTACTTTTAAATCTACATCCGCTGAGTTGTAATTTGACTTCGTATTTCTTATTTTATTTTTAGTACAACAGGAGTTTGTTTCCAGCTAGACACTTAACCACGCCATCTTTTGCTGCGTTTCACGCTGAATATGTCATGTTTTCGCCATGTACAGTGGGTAACAAAAATGTCCGCACTCTAGCGATAATTCCTATGTAAAAAATGTACACTTCATACGGTTTTGTTAAATAAATCCTTGTCGAATCCTGGTCTTAGTCAGTGTAAGAACATGATTCGATAAGGATTTATTTAACAAAACAGTATTAAGTGTACTTTTTTTACATAGGAATTTTGGCTAGTGTTCGGACACTTTTGTTGCCGACTGTAAATTTACACACTTCAAAAGATTTCTATGAAATTTAGTACAATTAATATTCAGGACAAAATCAAAAAACGGAGTATTTATTTATTTATGGTTAAATCGGACAATTAGCTCAAAATATATTAAATAGAAAATCCATTTTAACTTTAAAAATATTAAAAAAGAAAACGAAGTTTATACCAAATGAATAAATAAATAATTAAAATATTTGTTTATAATTATTTTTTCTTTACAAAAAGAAATTTTAAAAGATACAGTCGTTAACAAAATTGTCAGAACACTAGCTAAAATTCCTATGTAAAAAAAATACACTTCATACGGTTTTGTTAAATAAATCCTTGTCGAATCCTATTTTTAGTCAGTCTAAGAACATGATTCGATAAGGATTTATTTAACAAAACCGTATAAAGTGTATTTTTTTACATAGGAATTTTTGCTAGTGTTCTTACACTTTTGTTACCGACTGTACTTTAAACGAATATTCCTTTCAGAGCATAATGCATCGGAAATATTTTTTGAGTCCCTGTACACAAACGATTTGTGCTATTATTTTTATTTTTAATTACCATTTTTATCTTATATAACATATACTGATTTGCATATATTCATTATATACTAACGGAAATTAAAGCAAAGCGCAGAAAATCTGCCAGAAGTACTTAAAGAAAAACAAATCAAAGTTATGATCCATGTTAAACATTGTTGGTAAGTGCTAAAAACTATTTACTGAACTAAAAATGCTTATATGGCATTTGCGAATTATGGAGCCTAATGTATCTTGATATTTTTATGTGGTCATGTATTCCTCATTGTTAATCCAACTATATTCTCCAAAAATCTTATTTATATGCATTTGTATAACAGATGCTAATTCCATTATATATCGTGCAGTACACTGTTACTAAAATATGCTATTCAGAAATAAATTTCATAGAATGCAATCCACTGGAATTAATTTAAGTGCCCCATACAATAATCAGTCATGCTATTTACACTGAATTCAATAGAAAAAATTTCACAGTGAAATTGAATAACATATGTTAATTTTAAAAATTTGTATGAATATTTACTGGATTTAGAGTGACGATGGACAGAGAGACGAATTGAAATCGTAAACACCTTTAAACTTTGTTTGAAAATGTTTAAAATGTTAGTTATAGTTCAAAACATAGTAAAAACATAAATGTAATTCATAAAAATGTTTTATAGAACAGTTCTAGATACAATATTTTTTGTTAGAAATGTACTCACTGGTTTTAAACTTTGGACATTATAGGTAGAGAAAATGATCTTACGTGTAAAAAGTTTAGGACGTTTTTATGGCGTGAAGACTCATGGAGATTAAGTCACGAATTGTTCAGTTTCGATTTATTATAGATGCCTATTTCGGTTTTTTTTTCAAGTATTTTACACTTTTATACAAAATAAGATTATGTATTTAAGGTTTGCCAGCGTTTAAAAATAATCGTGAATGTTTTATGTTTGAAAATGAAAAGGAAAATAGTATCTTCATAAGCATTTAGGTATTTGATGTAATAAAATAAAATCGTGGATATTCGGAATAAATTTATAGTAACATAGGTTAATAGATATTATAAACTTTTAATTACTATAATCTTGCAAATAAGAGAGTATATTTTTGTAAGAAAATGGCCAGTGACTAATTATTTTATTTATTTTTTCAATTATTTCGAATTTTGCATTAACCCGTTAGTAGTCGCTAGTTGGTCGATTTGCCACCCACCCCTTCAATGTTTATTCAATAGCCCCCAAAAATTTTTAGAAGCGGCATTTGATATACATAAAAGGCGAATCCACTCGAATAATCGTCGATTATGTATATCAAATGCCACTTCTAAAAAATGGTGACTGTTGAATTAACACTGAAGAAATGGGCAGAGGATCGACCAACTAGCAACTGCTAACGGGTTAAATATATATATATATATATATATCATGCTAATTTTCTTGTATCCTTATTATTAAATAAGCAATATATATATGCATATATTTTTGGGATATTGATGTCTGCATATACTAATAGAACCAAGTTTGGTTTAAAGCATTATTATAAGAAATAATTTTGCGTAGATGTCGGGAAAATTCATTAAAATGACTAGTTTAATAATTTAATTTTTGACATCACGATACATTAGACAGAGTAAAACGCTCGAAACTGTCATGATGCAGTTTAAGGGATAGTTAATATGGAAGAGAATATATGAAAATAGATCCTTTATCCAAACGATAAAAAACAGCAGAAATATTTATCAACTTTTTTAATCAATCAGAGTTATGTGAAATAAGCATCTTTATCCTTTGCCATTTGCATGGATATAGTTTGGTAAACTGAGAAAACGAAATATAATTGTCACACAAATTAGTTTTTATAAATACGAATTAAATAATTTTATTTTTATGTTTAATATACGTTTTTGGTAACAGGTTAAGTTGAAAAACTTCATTAATTGAAAACTTCATTAAGCCCAGAGATCCTTTGGTAAACAGAGAAAAGGGAATATAACTGTCAGTCAATTTAAATTTTATTAATAATAATTAATATATTTTTGTTTTGGGGTTTAATATATCTTTTTAATTTCCAGGAGGAGTATTCTTAAGATTTTTAATATTTAAACATTTTTAATTTGCATTTAATTTAATTTTGTGTTATTCCAATGTTTAGTTTTGTTTTGTACAGCTAATTTCATACTCTTTAGAACATCTTTTGGTAGACCTTTTTTCGCGCATTTTTGGTTTCGACGTTGAATATTACACTAATTACTGGTATGTTTGTGATTTTTAGTGTTTAAACGTTTTTAAGTTGCAGTTAATTTAGTTTTTGTTACAAAAGAGTAAATGACTCTTAGTGTAGTTTCAAATATTATGTATTTAAGTGTAATTTAAATATGTGTTTATGTGTCCAGTGGTTAAAAGTGCTTAAATAATTTTACACCTCCAGAAAAACATTTGAGTTTAGTTTGTATTTATACTTTTTAAACTTATAATACAAAATCGAGCAGAATTTTCTACGAAGAAAACTTTCAGTGGTCTCAGGCCAGCTAATTGGCAAAGCCACCTAGCTTAATTTATATATATATATATATATATATATATATATATATATATATTTGTACTTTGAATAATATAATTAAAACTTCGTAAGCTATCTCTTTTTTGTGGGATGGGGTGGGGTAGTTTAATACCAATAGAAGTATTTTCCTAACAGTATTTCCTATAAAAAGATTTCGATAGTATTATGGTTTACTTTCACAGGTTTCAGTGTGGTGAAAATCACGATTTTGCGGAATTTTGAAACTTGCACTTTGTGAAACAACATGCAGAATGAACGGTTAGAAAAAATTTACATTCTGCAATACTTTTGTAGCATTTGTGGTAGAATTGAAGAATAATTTTCATTAGAACATGCAATAAAATAAGATTCATATTGAAAATTGTACTTAAAATTGATAGTCCAAAGGTTATGCACTGCACTTTTGGAGGAAATATATTTGAACACCGGTGTTAAATGCACAGTTATTGCATTAAAAATGCATTTATGATAAATTATATTTAAAAGACGGAAATGTCTTACAGAAAGAGAAAATCAAAAGAAAAAAAAAACTATTGTGCCTCCATTCAGCATTCCGAATATTTATTAGTTATCAAGCATTTATACAGATTCGACAAATTCGAATTAAACAAATTTGAATCATCGATAATTTTATTAAATAAAGAAATATAAAATGTACAATAGGGAGTTTAAATATTTCTCTCTGTTCAAATATTTGTATAATAGGCGCTAATGCATCCGATTTCTTTTGTGTGTTCGTGTAAAAATGTATAAAGTTTTAAGCAATCATATCCCAGTAACGACGTTTTTGTAGCAAAAAACTAAATCATTATGTGAATTTTCATTTATTTTATTTAATTGAGTGCACTTCATTTACTTAGCTCTAATATAACGGGTTATGTGTATATTAATTTACATTTCTAGGTAAATTGAGATCATATCCCATGAAGATCCTAACATATTAGCAAATCAATGTACCATATATCAGTGTTCTTTATCTTTTACACAATTTACTTTATTATAGCGAATTTTAATTAATTTGTTTAGATAGACCATGACTTATAAAAATATATTTTGCATTATTTATAATATATATATATATATATATATATATATATATATATATATAAAGGCTATAATTCGTACTATGATAAAAGTAGATATTGAACTTACGACATATAACATACATATTTAATTTGTCTTTTTCAAATGTAGAATTTATATGTGTGTGACCTTCAAATGATTTGAGTCCATAGATTCTAATCATAATGCATTTTCCCTGTAAAAGAACTTTAAGTCCAGAACTCAGAAATTTATGTTACTCATAAATATGATGGTAAAAATGTTCAAACGCAGGTAAATTTCAAGAAAAGAATGTCTTTGATCCAAAACGTAAACCTATGTACCCAAAGAAACATCACATCAAAACTTTAAATGTATCCTGGAACTGTTAGCAAAACTTTTATAACGATAGGAAGTTAAAGAAAAAGAAAATATATTAAAAATTAAAGTTCATCTGTTTTTGCTAAAGTACATTGTAAAAAATAAACATTTTAGTAAAATATATGGAAATCACGTAGCTGGTAAAAAGCGAATATAACTGAAAATAATAAAAAGAGCAATTTTCTGTTGCTTAACTGACGAATTTATCGGTACAAAAAGTCTTCGCCATTTCACAAAAAAATTCCCATAAGGATAAATAATAGTTGCAGGATTTTTTTTTTTTTTTTTTTTAACGGCAAATCAAAATTTAAAAAAGTCTCAAGTAAACCAAAATTAATTTACTCTGTTATCGTCAGATTATTTTAAAACCATTTAAATGAAAATGTTTCAGTCTTATATGAGGTATATATTCATGTATTTTAGCTTTACATATAGACGAAACCTTTAGTGACATTTATAAACCTAGTGTAACTTATTTACTAAAAGAAGCAGAAACAGGAATAAAGTATATCCAATTTAAAGAAATACTTGTAAATTCAACCGACGCCCTCTCCAAATGACCTCGAAAAACGAGCCTAAATGAGTGAGGTAAAATTTACATAACAGTACTAAAAAATTTTAGTTTCATAGAAATATCGATCTAGAGTTATTTCATAGAATTGTAGATATCAGACTGAAACAAATTGGCTCAAAAAATACGGCATTTATACATAAAAATTAACTGTCAGCATTCTTTGAACTATTAAGTTTAAAGAATGGTTTTAAAGAATTCGTTTTAACTATTAAGTTCGACTAATTTATTGAGTTTAAATTTTTATCAAGAAAGGTTCTATCAGCTATAAAAACATGTTTTTTTTTTTTGTGTGTGTTTTTTTTTTTTTGTAGTTAACAAAAGCAATTATTAGCATTTTTTAAGAAAATTACAGCCACACATTATTTACCATCTATAAATAATTCGCATTTTTATTACATTTAATGTTTTAGCATTCATAATGTTAGTTTTTCTTTCTTTTTTTTTTTTTTCTTTTTTTTTTTTGTCTTGAACTTGGAGAAGTAGTACATGACAAATGCTTTTACCATAATCTAAAGAAAACAAATTTTATTTCTAAATTAAAATTTTAAGTTTCTTTATAATGTTATCTTTATAACATTCTTAAAAAAAATATGTTAAAGAAATAAAAAGGTTTATTTAAAACTATTTAACAAATGCCTGCATTTGAAGTACGTCAAATGAGAACAAACGACATGTGACCTATGATCTTGTAAACATTCTTTAGATGTTAATTTTTTCTTTAGATGTTTCTTTAGATTTTTTTTTTTTTTTTACTTATATTATATTATAACGCAGTTTACCTAAAAGAAAAAAAAATAACTATGAAAGTCTTTTATATACTTAATTAAGACTGTGACCAAAATATTATATTTTCTTTTATCTTATTTGTCAATGTTATTTAAATAAAATTACCTTTTCATTTTTAATCAGATGTTTTAAAAAAGACATTTTAATTATGTATAAATTAAAAAAAAAAATCCTCGAATACAGGCGACTTGTGAGATACTAGAAAATATTAGTTTTATGCACAAATATTAATTTTATGCACTAATTCATTAACGTTACTTAACTTTTAAATTTTTTGGCAGAAAAATGCGAATTTGCAAGTGAAATAATGTATTTTAGAAGAGAATTGTTTGTTCAATAAAACAGAATGTTTTAGATTTTATGTGTGTGATTTTTTATCATTTAATTTTGATATTAATTTGAAAAACTAAACAATTTCAGCATCTTTTATTTTTGTTTAAATATAGGTGTTCAAGCCCATAAAGCTATTTGCGCTGTATTATTTATGTTGTGAATTCGAAGAGAAGATGCCTGAACGTACCCCAAGCTGATGGTATTTTCGCGCTTCAAAAGTAGAAAGTATGACCTGAGAAAGGTGTGGAGTTTGCGTTCCTATAAACTCCATCTTAACTTACTTAATTAGATTACTAAGAGAACTTTAAATAAGACTTTAAATAACAATAACTAAAGTTTATTTGAGCAGATTAATGGGAGGGCGGCCTGGTACTAAAGCTTAGCTCAGTCAGCGTTTTACTTAATCAAAAATATATAAATCAACAATTTAATTATCTTAAATATCTCACCCCAGCAGATAGTCGAAAGGTGTACAGACGGTCACACTCGTGCTCCAATACTACGGCTTCACTATGGGACAGAGGATTCCCTTCTGCCCCAGCTTGAACTTTCCGAAAACTAATAGACACTCACCAACGCTCAACACTACTTAACTTCACACAACTAAATCTTCTCTACTCTACTTTCGATATTCACCCAAAATAAGAATCATCACATTCGCTATAATATCCTCCAACATCCACTATCGCTCCTCCAACATCCCCTATCGATCCTCCAACATCCACACCATCTACTAAAACCATCTCTATTTTTATACTTCTTCCTACACCCTCCTTTCACTACATTTCAATCCGTACTTTTAAAAATCACTTCTAATTTAACTAATATTCAAAATATAAGTCTTTTAATGCAGCACCCTGCCGACGCAAAACTATCTCGACCTCAACCGTCACCGAGCCACTGGCGACGGAGTTATTTTAACCGTCCCCACATCCTACTTTGCTGGATCCAGCTTAATTGAAACAACTGTGGTGACGTTCTAACATCTCAACCTCACAAAGGGAACATACTGAGTTCGACCAACTGAATTCAATTAAGAACTATTAAATCCATCACAACATAAAAAAATCACGTAAAAAAAAAAAAAAAAAAAAAAAAAAAAAGAAAAAAAAAAAAAAAAGAAACCAACGGATTAGATTCTAACGAAAAAGGTTGAGAACTCATTTTCACTCTTTGGCAAGATTTAGAAGCCGGTGCTTGAGCGAGCACACACTCAGCAAAAAAGTAACATAAATCGACGCTCTGCAATCGCCGCCAATATGCTCAGTCGACATTATGTTATACAATGCAGTTTTTAATTCAATGTATCCCGCGATAAGTAATGGTGTCTGTATGTCATTATGAATTAAAAAAGAATAGCTCAAAACAAACAAGCAACAATGAAGTGAAAACATACTCTTAATCCGCGAAAGACCATGTTATGTGTGTAGTGCAACTGATAAATCCTAATTTAATATTAACGTTTTACGTTTAAACTTTGCACCGACTGAACGATAAAATAAAGCGAAAACGATCGAATAAGAAAATTTGCGTTCTTGTGTATTGTGAGATCAAGCTTCATCACGCTGACAAATCTTCATTATCATTATGTAGCAATTATATATGTAATCATATTACAAATCCCCCTATGTCTTAAACTATGTTTTAAAATATTGATTTGGAAATGCTACCTCATCCTCCATACTTTCCCGATCAGGGACCCTTCACCATTTATTTATTTATTTTTTACAGATATACTTTTACATATTCAAATGTTTCACGTGGGTTAATTTAACTCTGAATTTCGCTAATGCTTCATAATTAATTCACACGAACAAATTATTGTTGCATAATTGAATGTAATATGCTTACATATAAAAAAAAAATAAATGTTGCTAAAAAAATAAATAAATAAGACAAAATAAAGCTTACTATAATACAAACAATTGAAAAATTATTAGTACTAATAATCTTCTGGATCTATTTGAAAGAGAGGTTTTTATTTGTGCAATGATGCAAATTTTCTTCACACGACAAAATAAAATTTGCATAACTACACGTAAAATGCTGACATATAAAAAATTCTCACAAAAAAAAAAAAAGTCAAGCATAATCGAAACAATAGAATGCCTATAAAATGCAAATTTTTTTAAAGATAAGATTAGTTTTATATTCACCTTCTTATGCAAAAGATACTAAAAATTGAAGAAGAACCTTTTTTTCAATCAAGTATGGCTAAAATAGTAAATTTTATATGTTTTTAAGTGACATCTTTGATAAAATTTCAAGCTTAAAAAAAAAAAAAAAAAAAAAAAAAAAAAAGGTTTAAGTAAATATCTGAATATGCGAAAGAAAAGCATTTTAGAGATGAGAAAGTTTTTTCGTTTCTTCCACGTTTAGAACTGATTTTGATAAAATATTTTCTTTTAAAATATTAAATTAATATTTATTCGGATGTGCAATTTTGAAAATTTTACTGTTTTAGAGTAAAAATTATATTAAGATTTATTTTATATGTGTTATATTTTAACTGTATTAGCTAAAAAAAAAAAAAAAAAATGAAAATCTAAAAGCTAAGTTTTTGGTACAATAATTACAAGTAGAAATGCATATAAACGCGTGAAAGGTGTTTCATAACTCTTGGTGCAAATTTTATGGGGTAATAGAGAAGTCTGAACGAATAATTTTTGTTATAGAAAGACTAGTAGCAACAGAATGTGTAATCCGCTATATGGCACTCCAGATTCAATTTTCCCACACTTGTGATAGTGTGTTTGTTTTCCGTACAATTTTCTGTAAAATTCTGACATCTTTCTCTCCACTATTCATTCTTATTATTTTTATTTAAATTTAATATTATTATCATTATTATTACAATCTAAAGTCCTGCAGTATCAACACCGCAATTTGAAAATGTGAAAAAAAAAAAAAATGTCGAAAATATAGGGGAATAAAACGCACAATCACAAGTGTTGGAACATTCACTCTGAAATGCCATCTAGCAGTTTGCTACTTACTTTGCGATCATGCTTCGTATTAAATTTTCATTTAGATACAGTCAGGAGCAAAATAATAAGAGCACTAGCAAAAATTTCCATGTAAAAAAAAGTTACACTTAACACTGTTTTGTTAAATAACTCCTTGTCGAATCATGTTCTTAGACTGACTAAGAACATGCCTCGACAAGGATTTATTTAACAAAGCAGTATTAATTGTACTTTTTTTTATATAGGAATTATTGCTAGCTCTCGAATAATTTTACTGCTGACTGTATGCTGCATCACTTCTTTCAAAAAAAAAAAAAAAAAAAATCAAGAATTTTAGGAAGGATAGGTGTGGCTAAACGTGTTTTCATTCAACCTTTTCTATGTTAAAAAGGAAACAAAAAATACTCCGAATATTTTTGCTTTGATATATAACAAACAAAAATGTTTACAAAAAATTTCAGAAATTTTAGGAATTCTACTACCAAAGTTAACAGAGTCAAAACGTGTTTTGATATACCCTTTCGTATCGCAAAGAAAAAGAGATTTCACATACAGAAATAGAGAGCTAACACACCGAAAATTAAAAGCAGTACATAAAATGGGGAAGATGTCAACAACATTTAAGAGGGAAAACTGTAAAAATTTTTAAACAAAAACAATTAAATTTAATACGATCGAAAAATGACCAGGTCAGGTATTGAACCTGGGAACTTCAATTTAATATAATTTTAGTTAAATTTTCAGATTACAGATTATTCTTTAAGATTACATTTATTTACATTTATTTATTTATTTATTATTATTATTATTATTATTTCTTATTTTAAAAAATTCTTAAAAACTTGAATGTTTTAGCTTGCGTAATATACAAAATATGCGTTTCGAAATCCCCTTACATTCATAATTATACAAGTGAACTATTGAAAATAATCTGATAATTAAGTAGGATTTTTGTTTTTGTTAATGAAAATTGTACATAACCCATCTGATAATTAAAACTCGAACACAAAATTAAAAGGTAAAATTGTATTTGATTTTTAGTTAATTGTCTGAAAGTCGAAATTGTCTGCAAAATGATTGCGCTCATAAAACATTTTCAGTATTTAATTGCACAACTATTCCTACAATTGAATTAATTGGCATTAATCTAAGCATTATTAAATATATTTGAATGCTCATATATATACGTTTCTTCTAAATATGCATAACTATCTAAAGGTTTCTTTTTCTTTATGATTTCTTCTATGATTGTATATTTTATCTTAATCATAACGTGAAATTTCATAACGATAATTTCATATAAAACAAGGGAGATATAAAAAATAATGAACTTTTGTTTGATTCAAAATTCATTCAAATATAATGAACAGCGGAACAGCTAAAGCTTTCTTTTCTTTAAAATAAATATTTTGAATGGCTATAAACTACAGTTAAATGAAAGAAAAAAAATATGAATTGATTTGTTAAAGCATCATTTTGAAAATATATGATAAATTTGACAAACAATTATATACTTACATATAGGTATTGCATTAAAATTTTTGAATAGAAATGTCAGTCTTAATGTAAAGTACGATTTAGAATTTATGACTGGATCGCGAATCTACACTAAGCAAGCAAAAATAGTTTAAACAATGCAAAAATTGTCGTGCATATTATTTTTTTATAGTATGTGACAAATTTACTTTTGAATTTTTGTGTAATTAAAATTCTATTTAATTTAACTTACTTGATTTTAACGATATGGGCAATCGGTTTCATGCAATAGTGTTGCTGCATTAAAAAAAAAAAAAAAAAAAAAAAAAAAAAAAAAAACTTTCTAATTTGCCAAATTTGTATAGAGGCGCCATGTAAATATGTAACAAGTGTAACTTTTTAAAAATTACTGGAAACAGTTTTTCATTAACGTTGTTTTCAAACTTACACCTTATTTTGGACAATTTCGCAATTTACTTTACGTACATATGTCAAACAGGTAATGCATTAAAATGCGTTTCAATATTTTTGAGTCACCTGGCACATAATTTTCTCAAGAATAAATAAATAAAAATAAATTAATAAATATCTGTTTCTAGAATTCTTTTCAAACAATATGCCATATGTACAGTAATTATCTTTTTAAAATTATCAGTTTATATTACAATCAATTATATATATATATATCAATTATATATCTGTATATATATATATAAATTACGTGTCACGATGTTTGTCCGCGATGAACTCCTAAACTAAGGAACCGATTTTAATGGACTTTTGCACACTGTGTGCAGTTTGGTCCAACTTGATAGATAGGATAGTTTTTATCTCAATTTATTGTCACAAATTTTTTTTATTTCAATTATTTGTTGATTATAAACCTTTGTTACAGTTGCTACAAAATATCTCTGAGTTCCATAAATTTAATTGTTGCAAAAAAAAAAAACGAGTTCATTTTCTTTCGACATAAAAATAAATGCATTTAATCAAACGTGAACGTTAAAAAAATTATAAAAAGTTAAATTATGCATCTCACGAAAGTTGACGTCATAATCAATTTAAAGATTTTATACACATTGATCTATCATAGATATAGGTCTATCATCCCCAGGTTATCGTACAAAGATTTTTGATGCCCCCCCCCCCCAAAAAAAAAAAAAAAAAAAAAAAAGCTTTGGAATTAGCCGTTATGTGGTATTGGGAAAAAAAAAAAGAAGAAGAAGAAGAAAAGAAAAGAAATATGAATTTGAAACTGTATCTGGAGTTTCTCATTTACCTTTAGTAAATAAATTATTCGTAAATTTTATTTACTAAAATATTCGTATGTATTCCCGTGTGTATTCACTCGGAGAAAGACAGCCATATTTTGGTAAAGCCGTCGCCTTTTCCCAAGTGAAAAATAATCACTTTTTTCTCCCCAATGAACACTCTATATATACTATATTATATCTAGGAGTTGTATTCGCAAGCGACGTGTGACTCATTGACCGTCTGTGCAGCCAAGGAAAATATTTCCTATGTTAATCGCCCGTTGGATTTTTTGAAAAAAAAAAATAAAAATACATATATATTAAATTCGAGGAAATTTATTTCCCGATTTTAATCCTTATATTTGGGTAAACATATGTATTAGTTATCGCGTGCGTTAGATTGAGTTATTTTGCTGTCAAAAGAACAAAATTTTAATTTTAAATTTCAAAACTCTGTCGTCCTTTGCGTGTGTGTGTGTGTTTTTTTTTTTTTTTTTTTTTTTTTTTTTTGCGATCAAAAGCGTAACACGAATATATACATGCCTGGTGTATGCATTGTACGAAATGTAATATGTATTATTCATTGTATGTATGTATGACATGTAATATATATTGTACGAAATATTGTTTCATATTATTCATTACTCTTTTAATAAAAGTTGTTAAAATAACCATGATTTTTGAAAGGAATTAAATATTTTCGCCAGATAATTTGGCGATATTCTTTCTTTCGCCAAGGATGACAGAAATGAAATCTATTCCGCTGCAACATATTATTATCTTAAATCAGATATTTTATTTAGACATTTAAAAACAAATTTGACTTCAAACTATGATAGAATATTTATCATTTTCCTTTTAATTAGTATATTATTAATGCATTAAAATTTAAAAACATGGTATAAAAAAAAAAAAAAAAAAAAAACTTTATCTTAGAATTATTCTTATCTTAATCTTCAATGTTTCCCATCTTTTTTAACTTGAATTTACTATTAAAATTTTAACATACTCGAAACCTTCTCATCACTTTGTTAAAATATACTAAACTTTTCCAAAATATTTTTCTATTTAAAATGATACATGTATATTCTTTAAATGCCCAATATTTCATAAGATGCCCTATTTTAAAGTTTCAAAATATTTATCAAATTTACTTATTTTTCTGGTTTAGTCATATTCTTTTACTTTTTATATCTACAGCTGTTGCCATCTTTAAAATATTTAAAATCATGAGGTCATTTTATAGTAAAATTATCCATTATAGCATATTTTATATTTCACTCCTCCATAAACATTGATTTTGAAATCATCTGCTTCTTTTATATTTTTATTTTAATACAATTTTAATAAAAATTAAATTACATATTAGTCTTTTTAGCATTTTAATCCAAAATAGCTTTAGACATATTATATTTCACTCATCATTAAAAATTGATTTTTAAAATCGTCTACTTCATTTATACTTTTATTTTAATAGAATTGTAATATAATTTAATTTATATATTAGTCATTTTAGCATTTTTATCCTATGTAGCATTAGAAATAATATATATCACTTCTCCATTAAAATTTATAAGACCCTACAAGGAAATTAATTTGTGCTTAATATCAACTCTACGAAAATTTTTATTAAACGCTTACAAATTTTAACCTAACTTTCAAATTTCAATCCTGTGGGTTTTTACATCGGCTACAAGGTTTTCGTCTTTATTCGTAAATAATAATTTGACTGTATTAAATAGTTTACTGCAATGTAATTCAACGTATAACTTAGTCACAGCAAAGAGTGGCCGGGTCTGCTAGTATATATATATATACATATATATATACATATGATTTTTAAGTATTGTATCTGAAAATTATACATGTTCAGAAAATTAATAGGAAACTCTACAAGTATCTGAATTTTACAAAATTTAAATTAGTGTTAGATATTTCCTTGCCAGTATTTATGTTACTGTAATTTATTTAATTTAAAAATTTGTTTTTAGATTATTTTATTCGCACAGTTTTGTCTTCCAAGACGCGTTAAACTTAAAAATATGTTTTGCAAAATAACGTGTTATCTATTCCTTTAGAAACAATCCTATTATAGAGACATCGACCAAATATATATATACAGGGTGTTTTAAAAGTCTCCCCCCCTCAGTCTCCTAATTCGAAAATGTGTCAGATTTGTGGAAAATGGCGAAACACCCGTTCAATGAATTCGAGAGGGACCTCTTTTAGTGAAAAAAGTTTGTGCCCAGGGGGGAAGCTTGGGGGGCCGCTAGGGAGCGCAACTTTAAAATTCAAATGAGTAGGTACGTCTTGTGATACATCCCTGGAAACGTATCTTCCAGACAATGAATTTTCTATGAATAGTTTTGCCCTACGATGATTATTAAAGGACACACATGAGATTTTAGATTTTTGAAATGTGAATTTTATACTTATGTTTAATAATAATTGCAAGACAAAACTATTTACATCAAATTAATTGTTTTGAAGAGAAGTTGCCAGGGATTTATCACAATACGTGCTTTTCTGTTTTAAATTTTAAAGTTCCACTCGCTAGCGGTACTCCTACCACCCCCTTGCCCGAGCCCAAACATTTTTAATCAAAGTATGTCGTGTGATACATCCCTGCAAACTGCTCTTCAGGACAACGAATTTGATATAAATAGTTTTATCCTGCAATGATTATTGAAGGGGATACATACATGTAAATTCCACATTTCAAAAGTCTAAAAACTCATGTATCTCCTTTAATAATTATCGTAGGGCAAAAGTATTTATATCAAATTAATTGTTTTAAAAAGACGCTACCAGGGATGTATCACAAGATATACTTTCCTATTTGAAATTTTAAAGTTGCCCTCCCTAACGGCCCTCTTAGCCCCCTCCGGCCCAAACTTTTTTTACTAAAAGAGATCGCTCTTGAATTCATTGAACATTTGTTTTGCCATTTTTCACAGTTCTGTCTCATTTTCGAGATTTTCGAGGGGGTGTTGGACTTTTGGAACACCCTCGTGCACATAGAAAAAGAAGAAATAAACTAAAGAAAGAAAAAAATCTAAAAAATTGTTTTTTTATAATACCAGACTTTAGAAATTTAAAAAAAATCTATATTTCTTCAAAAAGTACAATATTGTCACTAATTATCATCATAACCGAAAATCTTCGGAAGCGTTTATGAAATATACTTTATAAATTCTAAAATTCATCTTTATCAAACGAATATAGAGAAGATGATATTTTGCAATACACTTTAATAAATCATCGCATCTAAGGATTAATAAAATAACAATATTAGTGTGGAATTTATAGTTTACTTACATGATAATGCTTTCCACAAGAACTTGAACTTTAAAAAGTATCTGAGCACCATTAAAATTTATGGCAATTCTTTTGAAGAAATTGTCTTCCAAAACTATAAAACTCCAGTAAATATACTCAATTTCATATCACGCCATGAGAGTAATGGTTTACAATATCGTACAATTGAATTCGGATGTCCCTTTATAGTACGAAATTCTAGTGATTAAAAAAGAGTTCATCAATATATATCTATAAATATTTTAATAAATGCGTGAATTTCAAAATGATCTAAGTTAAAACTGTCAGATAGAATTTTTAATTATGAAATTTAGCCACAAAATACTTATGCCGTAGTTATATAGTTAATATTTGTAAAGTATTTATAATATATATATAATTTATTCTGGTATTAAAAGTCTTTAATAAATCTATTAAAACACTGAGTTAATCACATACAACACATTTCAAGCATTATTTTTTGTTGTGTGATCCTAAGCATTCCGTTTATTCTTTAAGATTTTACTAATACACTATTTTGGTTTTGGGGCAAAACATTTGTTGAAATGTATAATGTATAAAATGTTCTTTACATGCTCAAAATATCAAAAATAAATTCGTCAACAGATTTTTTAAATATTTAAAAAGATGTCTGAAATTGAAAGTGTCTGGTTATTAAAGGAAAAATATTGTATATAATCTTTTTATTTGAAATATTAGAAATATTTTTATAGACTTTTGCTTTTTTCTATATTCAATAGAAAAAACGTTGGTTCCATAAAAAAAAAAAAAAAAAAAAAAAAAAGCTTCTGATAGATTTACTAGTTTTGAGAGTTTCAGAAAACAATTCGACCATTTAAATAATATTTTGTCTCGGTGCGATAAAAAATTTGTAAGATCTCTAGCTCAAAATCTACAAGAGTACAACGGGGCTAGTTGCATATAAATGTGCGTTGATTCAGTCGCAATATTTTTTAAACTTTTCATGAGATGGCATTTTAACTCTAGCCAAGTATGTTTCGTCCGGTTTTTTTCTCTCACATCAACTTTTATTGAAGTCAGCGTCTGTTAAAGAGCCAAAAAGAATACGGAAAATTTTGTAAAGTTACGGTAAAGTTAGTAAATTTCCTCGAATGCAAAAAATTGCTTTTTATTTGTTTATAAATTAAACTGTTGATTTTCATAAATACTCTTCAGAAAACTAACTGTCTGTAGTTATTTTAGGATGTCTTCTTTTATTGAAATACTTATATCCTTATATTATTAAAATCTGTGCGCATCTGTCTGTCTGTAAGAAATGCCTTGTGACCGCTGAAGCTCCGGCGCTAATGGTCGCAGCGCCTCGAAACCAGTGTCGACAGACGCAGAATTTCTTCATCTCGACATCGCGATAATTCGCTAAGCGATGCGACCCTAATTAGCGGAGATATTAATTAAAACGTCGACCCATATCTACTGAAAAATGACCCAGAATTCACGATTAAATGCTTAAAAAAGCGACATTTTTACGGAAAAAGTGGACATTAAATTAGAAATATCAGTCCTATCGTCACAAATAAGGTATCAAATGAAAGGTCCGATTTTTCTGAATCCGACGGTTTAAATGGCTCATCGATAGGACAATTAGATTTTTTGAAATTAACTAAAGTATGAAAATAAAGGTGGCAACAAATCACAAGAGTTTTATTAAATTCGCAGACTAGCGAGCTCCTGACGTATTTCGGTTACCATGGCGCCGGACGAAAGAATAAATAGATTTTACTTCCTGCTTTACTGATTTTGTACTGGAAATAAAAATTGCAAATTTCAAAATGCTTCAGTTTCTTTCAACATCACAAGACGAAGTTGCAGTTCAAATTTCATCGGGTTTCGAGAATAAATAAAAAATGTACAATTTAATTGCAAATTAAATTTTATTCTAATACGCGTATTTCAAATTCTAACTATGATTAAATTATTTTTAATACATCATTCGAAAGATATTTTAAAGTACTTTTATATTATCGAAAGTGGTATTCAAGATTTCGCTTCATTTACACGTTTTGAGGTCTCCTGAATCGGTTTTCTTTTGTATCTCAGATACTATTTAAAATAATTTCATAAGTAATACATCATTAGATAGCTTTGCTGATTTGGAATCGAATAGAAGATTACAGAAATTTCTACCGCCAGATGGCGCTGTAATATTTTAAAATTTCAATATTTCAAATTCTAATTATTATTAAATTATTTTTAATACATCATTCGAACGATATTTTAAAGTACTTTTATATTATTGAAAGTGGAATTAAAGATTCCACCTGATTTACACGATTTAAGGTGTGCTGATTAGGTTTTCTTTTGTATCTCAGCTACTAATTAAAATACTTTCATAAGTAATACATCATTTGAAAGCTTTGTTGATATGGAATTGAACAGTAGATTGCAGAAATTTCTACCGCCAAATGGCGCTGTATTATTTTAAAATTTCAATATTTCAAATTCTAATTATGATTAAATTATTTTTAATACATCATTCGAAAGATATTTTAAAGTACTTTTATATTATCGAAAGTGGAATTAAAGATTTCACCTGATTTACACGTTTTAAGGTGTGCTGATTAGGTTTTCTTTTGTATCTCAGCTACTAATTAAAATAATTTCATAATACATCATTTGAAAGCTTTGTTGATTTGAAATCGAGCAGTAGATTACAGAAATTTCTACCGCCAGATGGGACCCGGTTTGAGTTTTTACCCAATCAGATTTTTTTTTTTTTTTTAGGGGGGGGGGCACGAAGGGTCAGGGAAGGAATACAGCGCGCACGGGGCAACGCTGCCGAAGGCAGTGGGGACCCGGGCCGGCTTTTTACCCAATCAGAAATGATTTTTTTTTTTTTAATTTCTTTTCCTAACACTAAAAGTTACTGTTAGTGATTCATTTGAAAATACTGACCCGCTAGCGGTCGAAGCTCGCTAGTACTTATAATATTGCGTGAAAAGGCAATTTCGCCCGGCACTGCAGTATGCGCCATAGTATCTCCAAAGTTTGACGGTAACAGACGGTTTGACGGTACATCTCCGAAATCAACTTATTTACGGAATGGAAAAACCAAAATTAGGATTTAGTGTGTATGTGTGTGGGGGAGGGGGGGAGTGGAAGTACGGAATTTTGATAGGTATATAATTTGTGTTGTTTATTTGAATTTATAGTTATTCTAGTAAGCCTTTTCAAAAATGAAGTTATAATGTTGTTTTCATTCATCCTACATTAAATAATCTATATATTTACCCAGCTAAAAAATTCTGAAGAAAAACTGCATAAAAGATTCAAAACTGCACAAAACTGTAGTTAATCTGAAGGTAATTGGGACAGTGCACAGTTTTAGGTAAAAAATTTGTTTAGCTGCACATTTTTTGCTTCCAAACTGCAGTTATTCTGCAATTTTGAATACAAACTGCAATTTTTCTGCAGTTTATTGTCCCAATTACCTTTGAATAAACTGCAGTTTATTTTTTGCTGGGTTACACGATCAGAAACAAAAATCGCCTTCCTTTAACTCGTTTCGGCGTAAATTATCGTAGAAACATACACCAAAGAGCCAAAACATTATGACCACCCCTAGATTTTGCAACGAACTCGCCTGGATGACGTGAAAGGTACGTATTCAGGTGGGAGTTGTATTTAACTGCTGCTGGAGAGTCGGAAGTATCATTGTTTCGGTTACTTTTATGTGTGATAGGAAAGTCTGCGGATCTAAGCGACTTTGACAGAGGACAGATTGTAATGGCTCGAAGGCTCAGAACAAGCATTTCTGAAACTGCACGACTCGTGGGTTGTTCGCGATCTGCAGTGGTTAATACTTATGCATATTGGATGGATGGCGGTGAAGCCAGCAGTAGACGACATGGTGTTGGACGTACAGGTCATCGGAAATTGTCCCTTTTGGTGAAGCAAAACCAGAGCCGGACAGTGGCTCAGCTGACAGCTCAATACAATGTAGGGCCAAGTATAATTGTATCGGAGCACACTGTTCAGCGAACACTGTTGGATATGCAGCTACGTAGAAGAGGTCCCACTCATGTACCTCTACTGACCAAGCGTCTTTGCCAACTACGCCTTCCTTGGGCCCAGGAACATCGTGACTGGACCATGGGTTAGTGAAAAAGAGTTGCCTGGTCAGATGAATCATGGTTTGTCATTCATCACACCAATGGATACGCCGTCAGGATACGTCGTCTTTCAGGCGAACGGTTGCTCCTTCAGTGTACAGCAGGTCATACACAGGCCGGTGGTGGCGCTATTATACTTTAGGGGACGATCTCTTGGACGTCTCTGGGACCCGTGGTTGTGGTAGAGCACACCATGAACGCTACTGAGTATCTGAACATCATTGCGGACTATTTCCTCCCTTACATGGCGTCTGTCTTCCCAACTGGAAATGGAATGTTCCAACAGGTCAACTAGTATAAGATCCTTTTGCAAAATTGCTGCATTCATCGAGTATGTATAATCAAAATCAGATTTTTATATTCAATTATAAAAAGAACAATATGTTTTGGCCGGGTTGCCTAATAAAATGTGCCCGATAGTATTTTTAATTAAATTAATATTAATTGACATTTTTCGGAAAATTTTATTCACTTGTTATTGAAATGGACTATGCTCCACTTCACAGAAATATAGTACATAGAGAACTTGAAACGTAATGGTTGCCGGTGCGCGCTTGGCCGCTACCTCTTCGCATACAGGTGTAAACAGGTAATATTTTGTTACATTTATACGTTCATGGCGTATATTCATCTATTATATATCAAATTAAAGCTAAATTTTTTTCTGCACGGGGTAAACTACGTCTGCCTATGTAAAAGTGGCCGCAAATAGGGGTTGCCAGCAGTTAAAGAATGCCCAGAATGAAAGAGAATTTGCGCGCTACATCGCACGTTAGACAAAGATGGCGATAGTCAGCTCCAGCTGTACGCGTGTTTGAAGCTATTGCGCATGCGTCGATTGCTAGTGTTTTCAACAATTCAGCTGCTTTTTCATTCTAACCCGTTGTGATGTTTTGGAGCTCATAATATACAAAGTTTATTTATTTAACTTTATATGTAATTACGTTTGTTAAAGTTAAGTTTCAGTTTTTAAAAAATGGAGTGTTTTCTGTGTAATAAAAAGAATGACGTGCTTAACATTAATACCACATCATTTAAAAATGTTTATTAATATTATTGTTTCGTCGCAAAAAAAAAAAAAATAAAATAAAAAAATAAGTATCATGATATTTTATTACCTAACGAACCTATGGAGGACTTCATATATCATACAGAGTATTTCAAGACAATAACGGTTTAAAAACAAAAAGATAAGCAAGACTTTGAAGATTTTTGCAAAATTCAAACCGCGTGTTTGAAGCTATTGCGCATGCGTCGATTGCTAGTGTTTTCAACAATTTAGCTGCTTTTTAATTCTAACCTGTTGTGATGCTTTGGCGCTCGTAATACGCAAAGTTTATTTATTTAACTGTATGTGTAATTACGTTTGTTATAGTTAAGTTTCTGTTTTTAAAAAATGGAGTGTTTTCTGCGTAATAAAAGGAATGATGTGCTTAACATTAATAACACATCATTTAAAAATGTTTATTAATGTTATTGTTTCGTCGCAAAAAAAAAAATAAATAAATAAATAAATAAATAAATAAATAAATAAAATAAAATAAAATATAAATATAAATATATAAATAAATAAAATAAAAAAATAAGTATCATGATATTTTATTAACTAAGGAACCTATGGAGGACTTCAGATATCATACAGAGTATTTCAAGACGATAACAGTTTCAAAACAAAAAGATAAGCAAGACTTTGAAGATTTTTGCAAAATTCAAACCGCGTGTTTGAAGCTATTGCGCATGCGTCGATTGCTAGTGTTTTCAACAATTCAGCTGCTTTTTCATTCTAACCTGTTGTGATGTTTTGGAGCTCGTAATATACAAAGTTTATTTATTTAACTGTATATGTAATTACGTTTGTTATAGTTAAGTTTCTGTTTTTAAAAAATGGAGTGTTTTCTGTGTAATAAAAGGAATGATGAGCTTAACATTAATAACACATCATTTAAAAATGTTTATTAATATTATTGTTTCCTCGCAAAAAAAAAAATAATAATAATAATAATAATAAATAAAAAAATAAGTATCATGATATTTTATTAACTAAGGAACCTTTGGAGGACTTCAGATATCATGCAGAGTATTTCAAGACAATAACAGTTTTAAAACAAAAAGATAAGCAAGACTTTGAATATTTTTGCAAAATTCAAACCGTAAGTCACATTTCTAATTAAACTTAAGAATGATGTAGTTTATAGTTACTATATAAATAGTACATCACTGCTTTGGAGGTCTTCTAGCCGGACCTTTTTCAGCCTAATTTCAAATGAACATTAAAATCCTTCAGCTAACTGTAGTACAGAAAAATAAATGCTACTATCGAAATGTTATATTTTTACTAAAAGAACACCTAATTATTTATTTTTGAAAAGATCTAAAAACAATGAAAAGTATATGTTTATAATTTTTTCTTTAAATACATCTACTAAATTAAAGAAATCTAATAATTTAAGTGTATTAAATATAATGTTAAGAACAGTATAATAAATTATATTAATGTAGAGGATTTTTTTTTTTTGCCATTATTATGATGTTGAATAAAAATAGAGCATTTAGTTTTAACGCAGTATTTTTTGTACCTTATAGGTTCCAAAGCTAGATTCAGTTGGATAACAACTCTTTAGTTTCAGTATTAGGAAACGACAACAAAAATATATTACTGTTGGAGAACAATGTTTTTCCTATTGCTCTACTGGAAATTGCGCTGTAAAACAAGAGGAAACTGAATTTGAATGTCAACATGAGGAAGCAGATACGAGAATAGTATTTCATATAAGCAAATTAGATAAAGAGTCTGAAATATTGGTGAAAGCAAGTGACACTGATATTTTAATAATTCTACCAGGTAATTCGCACAAATTTCCTCATTTACAAATTTAACTGGCAAACAGTACACACAAAAAGAAAAAAAAAAGAAAAAAAAAAAAAGAAAAAAAAAAAAGTAAAGAGGAAATTTGTATAAATTGCACGCAATTGTCAAAAATATCGAGTCCAACATTCTGTCTTGTATTGCCAGCGTTTCACACATTCACAGGTTGCGACGATACGGCTGCATTCTTCAATAAAGGGAAAGCAAGGCTCTATAATATATTTGTTAAACACCCGATAATTCAACAAGTTCTCTCATATTTGACTGACCCTAATGACATTTTTGACGAAAGGAAAACTGCTGTAGCCCAAGAGGTTACATGCCTTATGTATGGTATCGTTGATCTTAAAAATGTTAATACTGGAATATTTTTTTTTTTTTTTTTCAATAAGACGTATGTTACAAAAAAAAAAAAAGAAAACTTAAATTTTTCGACTCAACTCATATTCTATCGTGCTGGAAATCTTTAAAGCAAAAATTGTTGCGGACGATATTCGTTAATTCGATCTGGCTAAATGCTACTCAGCCGAATTGTATTGAGTATGGCGCGGAAAATAATGGCTGGACTCTAGATGGTTTTCTCAAACTAACATGGTTCTTAGGAGATTCAGCGCCAACGCTAGTTGAAAGTGTGCTGTATAATTCTATTATCATTCGCACTGATAATGAAGATAATCCTGATATTTGCGACGTTGAAAGAATTGGTTGCGATGAAAGTGAGAGTAGCGATGATTCAGATTTTGAAAAAAAATTATATAAAAATGTAATATAGGTTTCAACGATTATTTAATCATTTTTCAATGTTCCGTTTAATTTGTATACCTCAAGTAATTTGTCATATTTAATGATTATTTAATTAATACGTAATCTATTATAAAAAAGTTAAATAAAACAAATATTTTCTGAAACATTACCTGTATAATATAATCTTCGTCTACATAAATAACCAGGTTTATTATTTTTCACAAATATTTATTATTTGTTCTAATTTTACTGAGAAAAGACAATTTGGTTATTTATTGAGGAATAAATGTTTTATATGTATGCAGAATTTTAAATGTAGCCACACAAAAATTTATTAATTATATTTCTTTTGGAGTTTTTGAAATTCTTTTGTACAACTGCCTGTGCCGCTGGTTGAGAACATTAGCAATCGACGCATGCGCAATAGCTTCAACACGTACAGCAGGCTATCGCCATCCTTGTCTAACGAACATTGTAGCGCGTGAATTCTCTTTCATTCTAAGCATTCTTTAATAGCTGGCAACCCGTATTTTCGGCCACTTTTACATAGGCAGACGTAGTTTACCAAGTGCAGAAAAAAATTAGCTTCAATATGATATATAAATGATGAATATACGCCATGAACGTATAAATGTAACAAAGTATTACCTGTTTACAACTGGCTGCGAAGAATGAGATTCGCGATCAGATTCGATGATTCGCTGAGAGTCCCGTTCCAACTTTCGTTGAGAGCGGACGTACTTTTTTGAGCTCCGCTCTGCGCCTTCTATCGGCCAGCGTATTAATAAAAGTTTACCTTCAACGTTTGAGAGTTGACTCATTCGCAGTGCTTCTCGGCCTTTTTCAAAGCCGACCGTGATCAACTAGAGCGGCACTGCGGTGATCTCTCTCAGGAAGATCTTTTTTATTCTGTGTTTTATTAATCAGTTTCTCTTTTTCATCATGAATGAAAATACTCCTTCAATCATGGAGACGGGGATTGGTGGTGGCGAGACTAACCTCCAAACCTTACCCAACCTTGACAAGCCCGTAATCGCAGCAATGTACCCAAACGTCGATATGAGACTCCTCGCCTACTGATGCAGAGGAGCTCATGCTCAAACTAAGAGCCAATACTGCGTGCAATGATGCTGCTCTAGCAAACATGAGAAAGAAACAGACAGATGACCCCACTTCAGCTGCTAAGAGATCGTCACTACAAAAGGAGAGACTGATGGCTTGGCAGGCCGTTAGCCTTCTTTCCCAGGTTAGTGGCGTTTCCATTTATTTTACATCAACTCCACCCATTGCGAATTCTCCTGTTGAGGAAAATACTAGCTCTCTTGAGGGTAAAATTCAGAATAGGTCCGAGAGCACTGAAGCTGAACTGGAGGCGCCATCTACCGGTGCGGAGATGAGCGAAAGCTCCAATCAGCTTAAGCGCTTTCGTGGGGATGAAAGCGGCAGTTCGTCTGAGGATGATAATCCTAACGACAATTGGCAGGAAGTCAAGCGCAAAAAGAAAGGGTCGAAGGCTACTCCTTCGACCAATATTCAAAATTCTGACAACAAAATTAAAGGTAGAAAGGTTCCTGCCTTCCACATCGTGCCTCCGCCCCATTGGCAAATTCTTCTCTCTGGGATGAGGAACTTAGTTCCAAATCTCAAGAGTAAGGCCCAGGGGCGCTTCTTGAAATTAAATGTTGAGAACGAAGATCAATATAGACTAATTCAAAGCTTACTAATCAATGAAAAAATTCAATATAAATCCTATCTTCTCGAGGCGGATAAATGTCTCAAAGCAGTGATTAGGGGACTCCCCATAAACACTGTTCCTCAGGAAATCTCTAAATTATTGTCCATTTCTGGATTCATGGGTGTCACTGTGACCCAAATGTACAGAGGACCCCCCTCGAAGAAGGTCCTCAAGCCGCTATTCCATTTGGCGATTCCCAAGAATCAGCTTGAAATTGAAGCTGATTCGATCTTCCAAATCACAGAATTCATGGGAACGGAAGTTACCGTTGAACTGTACAAGGGCAAAAAGGGTCCCTCACAATGTTATAATTGTCAGGGCTACTTTCATTCAGCCCTGTCTTGCAATCTTGCGCCCCGGTGTGTAAAATGCGCCGGTGAGCATACTTCCAAAAATTGCAACAAGCCCTTTGCTGCGCCCTACATGTGTGTACATTGTGGAGGTGCCCATCCGGCTAATTTCCGGAACTGCCCTAAGTTCCCAAATCTAAATTCCAAAAACGCTAAATCAAAGCGTAAGCCCCAGGAAGTCACAGAGACACCGAAACCTAAGGTTTTTCAGAGTAGGAAGGTAGAGCAGTCCTGCAGCTTTGCAGGGGCTGCCACAGGGCGCAACGAGAGCTTAGCCCCACCCCCACTCAAATTGACCAACCAAAATCATTCGGTCCCAGCAGACGCTAGTCCGGAAACCGAATTTCTAAATTATGTCATGACTTTAAAAAAAAAATCATGACAAAAAACTAATCGTTAAAGCTTGGAAGCAAGCTCTTCCAAAAATTCGAGAGGCGTCCTCGAACATGGACAAAATTTTTTACTTGTACGAGAGTCTTATTACTCTCGATGGTTAGGGTTTTTCCCCCCCTTTTTCTTATTCAGGCATTTTTTCCACCTTCACCCCGAACGGGAATCTGACATCTTTTTTTACGCTTGGTTTCTGGAACGCCAATGGCCTCCGGAGGCAAGCGTCTGAGTTTAAAGATTTTGTGTATAATAATAATTTAGATGTTATCTTGGTTAGTGAAACCCACTTTTCCCAGGGTAATTTCACCAAAGTTGCAAATTATAAATTATACGATGTTGATAGGGTTTATAATGGCAACCTTTTTGGCGGCACTGCTATTTATCTTAAGAACGGCTTCAATGCTACTTTCATTAAAGTCCCAAATTTAAATTCCATTGAAGCTACGCCTATTATTTTGGACTTTCCCAATATTCCAAAATTACTCATTGCAGCATTATATATTCTTCCTAATAATATAAGGAACGACCTGCACGAGCGAGAACTTTCCCATCTCACTAATCTCTATTCCAATTTTATTACTGCGGGTGACTTTAATGCCAAGCATTTGACTTGAAATTGCCCCTCTAATGATCGTAGAGGTAATATCATCAGAAGGTGGGTAGATCAAAATCATGCTCAAATTATAGCCTCCCTTGAACCCACCTCAACCAGAAGTAATAATGTTATAGATTTTGCGAGCTGGACACGAGCTCAACTCTGACCATCTGCCTGTAATTGTCAGTTTCCGGACTGATAAGTATTTTTTGGATTTACCTGCGTCTCTCACCACTAGGTGGAGCCACTACACGGAGATCCTGGCTGACACTCAGCCGCCCTCAATTATTCCATCTACTAAATCGGAAGCTGAGAGTGCTATCAGTATGCTTGAGGAAAAACTTCAAGATGCATATAGCAATAGCTCAGTTCCTAGAAAGAGGGCTGGTAATTATTTCCGGTTACCTGACGATATCAGACAGATGGTCAGAGAACGAAATCGTGCTCGCAAACTCTGGCAGGTCAATAGATCCCCGTATTTTAGGAGCAGGTTTAATATGCTTGGTAGGAGGGCTAAAGCTGCAATTCTGGAGTACAGTAAAACTCACTACAACAACTTTGTCGAAAGCCTTTCGACTAAAGACAACACAATTTGGAAGCATTCTTCCCGTATTCGTAGGCCAGAAACACGCATTCCGTCTATTGACAGCCCCAACGGAATGGCATTTACTAACACTGAAAAGGCTGAGGCAATTGCTCTTAGTCTTAGAAGCCAGTTTTCACCTCACCACGATGTTTTAAATCCTAGGATTGCTACCATAGTTGATAATAGTGTCAATAACTTGCTTAACAAAAATACCACAAATACTTTAAAACCAACTACTCCATCTGAAATTATCAACTATGTCTCTGGTCTCAAAAAGAACAAGGCCCTGGGCAAGGATAATATAACCACTAATATGCTTATTAACCTTCCCCTTAATTTTGTTTTTTATATAGCTTTTTTAATTAACCGCATGCTTATTTTAAATATCTTCCCTGATAGCTGGAAAGCCAGCGTAATCATTTCAATTCCGAAGGGAGCTGGAACGAATGCGCATGCGCCGGATAGCTACAGGCCAATTTCTCTTCTCAGTTGCATGTCGAAGATCTATGAATATGTTCTAGTAAAGTGCTTGAATGAGTTTACTGACTCTCATGACGTCATAATGCCAGAGCAATTCGGATTTCGTCCGAAACACTCCACTCAACATCAATTATGGAGAGTCTGTGAAATTATTCATGACGGGCTTCAAAATGGAGTCACTGGAATTATATTCTTAGATGTTCAGAAAGCTTTCGATAAGGTATGGCATGACGGCCTTATCCACAAACTAATATCCATCGGTCTTCCAGACCAATTAACTAAAATATTGCATGACTATCTCAACAATAGAACCTTTTCTGTTAAAGTTGGTAATTCTTATTCTAATTCTTCACCCATTTTTAGCTCTGTCCCTCAGGGTTCCTTGCTCGGACCGTTTCTTTTTAATATTTACGTCAATGACATCCCGAAAGATCCGGATGTCAAATTAGCGACTTTCGCTGACGATGCTGCCATCTGTTGTCACAAACGCACAACAAACACCGTTTTCGAAGTACTCCAGACTTATTTAAATAAATTTTCGGTCTGGTTAAGAAAATGAAGAATCAAAGTTAATAACTCCAAAAGTGCCGCCATTTACTTCACAAATAAAAAATATGACACCTCCACTAACTTCTTACTTAATAATCAGCCGATACCCTGGGAACTTTGTTATAAATACCTAGGAATTTACCTAGATTCCAAATTAACGTGGCCTCGTCACATTTCAGAATCTCTGAAAAAAGCTGACAAGGCTGCAAAAGCCCTCCACTCTCTTTTAGCTTATAATAACCGCCTATCTCTTAAGAATAAATTATTATTATACAAATCTATGATTCGACCGATCATTACCTACGGGTGCATGATCTATGGTTCTGCTGCTAAAATTCAGTTAAGAAAAATTCAGTTATTCCAAAATAATATTTTACGTAGGTTTGCTCATGCTACTCGTTATGTCCGCAATGATGCTATTCACCGAGATCTTCGAATTAGGCCAATCTTTGCCGAAATTTGAAAACTTACGATGAAGTTTCACAGACCTGTTCCCAATGTTGGAAATCCTCTGTTAAACTCTATTCATCGCTACGATCCTGGAGTCGGTCGTGGAAAGAAACGACCTTTAGCTATTTTAACTAGGGGAATCGACTTTCTGCCCCTCTCTAAGAAGAGTAGAATTATTACGTCTGGAGTTACATAACAGTGTATTTCCTCACAAAATTATTTTTCTCCCTAGAGCAAACGAAATGTTTCTGTAGAGTTGGCTAATCCTAGCATCAGGCTTAGGAACTGTTTTATTTTTACAGACGCGATTTCCACCTTTCTACTCATGAATTCCTCTAAATTTTTGTTGTCTCCTCTCAAAATTATGAACTGCCGGTTATATTTTTTATTATTTGGCTATTTTTATTAAGTTTTATCGTTTTTTATTTCTTTTGTTAGTTCAGTTGCTGACTACTGACGGGATGCCCAAAAGCGATTTCGGATTGTCAGAGCCTAGCGCTCTGATTGGCCGGGTCGCCTAGGACATAATTCCGTCGTTTTTACCTCAAATTTTTTCAGAGAAGATTGAGAATAACTTGCTGTTTGCTGATTGGTCCACGGATCCACCTCAGAACTTAGTTTCTGGGTGGAAACCGGGATTCGATCTGAAACTGCATTTTATTTCTCTTTAATCCTCCTCTGAATTTTATTTTTATTTATTGATAGAATTATTAGAAAAAAAATGTATGACCCCCTTTTTTTTATTAATTGTGGGACTCCGAGCGATTTCCTGTGCCCCTTGGGGCGCCCTGCTCAGCTCCTTTTTCCTTTTCGCCGTCCAGACTGTCTTCGTCAACGCACGCAGCTGTTTTCTGCTGCACTTATATTTTCATGGAGATTTTAATTTATTAATTTATTTTTTATTTAATTTATTTATTTATTTTTTTAATCTCTTGCTGCTTCACTCAGATTAATTTCCCTGCTAACGCGGGTGAGTTTCGGAGACTAAATCCTAAATTTATTTTTTAATTAAAAAGCCTTCGGCTTTTTAATATTTTCTTTTCTGTAAAATCATTTTTATGTTTTTTGGCACTTTCGATGGAGGTAAGCTACGGTTGCGACCGATTGCAGGTACTCCGAAGCAACTACATTGACGTTGATCGGCAACCATTACTTTTCAAGTTCTCTATGTATATTTTTGTGAAGTGGCGTATAGTTTATTTCAATAACAAGTGAATCAAATTTTTCCCAAAAAGTCAATTAATATTAATTTAATTAAAAATACTAGCGGGCACATTTTATTAGGCAACCCGGTCAAAACATATTGTCACTTTTATAATTGAATATAAAAAGCTGATTTTGATTACATACTCGATGTATGTAGCAATTTTGCAGCCGAATCATAGAGTAAACGCTCCGTGTCACAAGGCTCGAATTGTGTTGGAGTGGTTCCAGGAATATGAAACTGGATTCCAGTTAATGTCCTGGCCGCCTAACTCACCGGATCTCAATCCGATAGAACACATTTGGGATGTTATGGAACGGCATCTCAGAGTTCAAATTCCACGAAGTCATAATATCTGGGATTTGCGTGACCGTTGCTTAAACAACTAGTACAATCTGTCTTTGGCCATCTATCAAAGATTTGTGGCGTCCATGCCAAGGCGGGTTGAAGCTGTGTTGCGGGCCAAAGGTGGGCCAACTCGTTATTGACAGGTGGTCATAATGTTTTAGCTCTTTAGTGTATATGCCTGTTGCCTATCGATTTGTAATAACATCCAGTTACTAATGCAACACATAAATTTTGCTTAATGGGATGTCTACATTAATAAATTTACCATAAGTTATTTTTCGAATTATAACACCAATTTTTGACTACACATTCGAATTTCTAAGATCAAGTTGGTTCGAAAAAAAGCATACATTTAAGGAAAAATTAAATTAAGATCTCACGAAGAAAGTTATTTTACCCATTCAGGTAATAACCAGATAAGGAATATAACAATATTATAAGTAAAATAAATTAAAGTAATGCTAATTAAGAAGTTACGTGTGCGCCTAAACTTACTTGAATAACTATTTTAAATATTGAGTATTCAGGTTTATAGTTGACAAAAATTATTACCAGTGCCCCTCCCCCTCCCCCCCCCAACAGCAAGAAGAAACGAAATATCACTGTAATTCGAAAAATGATAGAAACGAGCTGTAAATTAGAAAACCCATATTTCTTATGACGCCCGTTCTATTCGTGCATAAATTGATATAGGGCATAATAATTATTTTTTTCTAATTTAACTTTATTACTAATTTTCATAATACAAAAAAAATATTTTTTGATAAAAAATATGCATGGAATATGCTTGTGTAACTTCATTCTAACGAATGAAAAAAGGAAAATTGAATATAATAATTTCTCGAGAAGATATGGATTAATTTTTGTCACATTCATTTAATATTAATATCCCCATATTTTGACAGCTTGTATCTCTACGAAAGTTGAGAGAAATAAACAAACTATACTACACCATTTTCAGGGATAATTCGGTCAAAATAATCTAACCAAATTGTCAGAAAAGGTGTTGCTTTAGAAAAAAAAAAAAAAAAAAAAGTTTATGCCAGTTTTAATATGTAGGCGATCACCTAAGCAAAATCTAATTATACACGTACAAACTAGACGTTATTACTAATTGATTGGCACCTACCCATATTTACAAGACGTACTGCGACGAAATTAATTGGGGGCGGTAGATTTTTTTTTCCCGATAATATACATATATATATATTAAAAACTTTGATAATTATAATTTATGTATAATTTTTGCCCCCTTTCTTTTATTTTATTTATTGGGGGCTCCTGGCCCCTGCTGCCACTCAGTCAGCGGGGAGCTAGTTGCGGCGGCCGACCTCACCTCCGAAGTGGCGCCCCTGGATAGCCGGCTATGCCGGTGAACTGACGAGGCGGCGCGGCCGAGAAGCATGTCGGATGGACTGATGTTCCCCCGCGTCCACTGTGCTCTATGCCTTTGTGGCCTGGGGGTTTTCGACCATCCGTCGCTCGTAAAGTAATAGGTGATGTGTTATGTTGCGGGTGCCTTGGTGGCACGAGGCGCCAGGGTTGCTCTACTTGTAATCTATCACCTACTCTTCACCGCCAGGCCTTGTTCCTCTAATAGGCTCAAGTGGATTTTCCTGGCACCCGGCCTAGCACACCCGCCGGAGAGCAGCTAGTTTGCTTGCGAGATTTGTGGGTCTTCCCTTCCCGCGGACTTTTCCCGGGCCCGTGCCCCTGTCCGCGGGCTCGCTGGAGAGCTAGAAGTTTGGTTTCGGTAAAGGGGGGTGGCCTTGGTCAAGACTCTAAACCGGAAGGTGAGTCGCCCTCCTTGCCTGTGTCCTGTCTCTTTCTTTTATTATTATATATTATCAGATAATGCATTAATGACAAATATTTGTAAAATAAGGAAGGCTTATTACTTCTACATTGGGAGCATATTTGTATGAATACCATGAAATGCATTGTTTATAATGTCCGTTAATAAAAAGAAAATGATTGATCCCTATAGACAGCTGCCTTCGGTTGTACTTAATTATGCTCAAAATTTGATGTTAATCATAACTCATGGCACCACATTTTTGTATTTTTTTTCACTATAGTCTAAAACTATGACCATCAGATCGAAGTGTATGTGTCGTTTAAAAGAAGTATATTAATTTAGAAATGCGATGATTGGTCAACAATGAATAAATATCATATATGTTGAATCATGTATATAACCTGCTCTTCCGCCTGCAGCAACAGCTTTAAACTTGACGCCTGGATTCAGCAAGACAGTCATTTTCCCCAAAAATAAAGCTATTTTTACAAATGCCAATTTTATGCCATCTTACATCACAGTTCAACCCAAATTAGATTTCACATCGTAACCCATTGCAGTTACTAATCCGCGTTTGCCAACAATTTTAACGAGTTCTTTTTTAGGGCAAGATGAGATCAACCAGTCCTCAAATAAAAGCATTGAGAGAAAGGATTTTTATTCTCCAGACGATTCGAGGTCTTTTCTAATGACAGAACTCAAGGCAAAAATTGTGCTAAAGTGAAAATGGAATGCTGCAGTTTTGACTGGAACACCAATAAAACAAACATTGAGGAAAAGAAAATGAAAACAAAAAAGAAGATAGAAAATCTGTTTTTGAAATGGAAAACTTTCAAAATAGACTGTTTTCCGAAGACGAAAAGCTCCAGAAATGCTAAACGGCAACGTAGAAGCAAAAAAACATAACAATCGAAGTTGAGGAGGGGCAGAATAATTTATATCTTCCTAGTTTTTATAATTTGTAAGCAATAAAATTGGAGAAGAATGGGTTTAATGTACTATGAGCAAATACTGTGTACAAGAATTGTCTGTTTCTACTAGTGTAATAATATTTTATATTTGTCTTAATACTGATAAAAATGATATCCAGCAAAATAATTTATAATTTTGTGGCTTCATTAAGGAATGACGTGAGAGATTTCCTTTAGCTTATATTGCATTTACGTTTGCATGGGTTAAATCTTAAATTTGATAAAAGTTCGAACATTCCTTTAACTTTTATTAGAACATTAAACAAATGAAGTGGGCTAACTTACCCCACAAACGTGGCTGAATCTCCTGAGCGACTTGGTGTCAGATTGAGCTTCTTAGTTAATTATGTTAGTTTTTGTTTACCGGTTTTACCGGCTTCCTGAATCTACACCGATAGTATTAACGTAAAAACTAAATTATAATGATAAATTATAACTTTTTAAAAATTCTCAGAAAAAAAAGCAAATGAACTAACCCCAATCTACCGTACTCAAAATTTCGTACAATTGTATATGCAGGTGCAACTCGACACAGTTTAGCGTCTTTCCATTTTTTGTGAACATTCCAAACAGGTGATTTCGAAATTTCGATTATTCTAAATTTTTAACACTGCAATATATAACACAATTTCGTATAAATATGCGCAATTAAAATACGAAATTAAAAATAATTTTTTATTATAGTAATACGTAAATCGGATTTTTTTTTAGTATATATAGTAGCATTTTTACCCCCTGAGAGGAAGTATACTCAAGGGTTGTATATTTTCAATATAAGTATTTTTTGATATGAATTCGTCAATATCTTTAAAAAAGAATGGTTGAACTACGGATCTTTGAAAATTTGAAATAAAATTATCGGTATATTTCCCTTATTAAATAATAATAATAATAATAATAATAATAATAATAAAGAATTATAAGGAAATAAAAAAGAATAAGAAAACACATTTTCTATGTTGTCGACTATAGAGTGTAAAACTGACTTTATTTGGACATTTTTAGTTCTAACTCTCCAAGATCAAAAGAGTTATCATTCATCATGCAAAATATTTTTAATAAATAATAATTTTAATAAATGATTTGCACTACGTGATTTTGTATCGTAAAATAAAGATAGTAATATTGTAATGGTCATAAAATGGTAGTTTTTTATTGAAATAAAATTAATGTATTGCATATCTTCCTAGTATTTTGAAAAAAAAAAAAAAAAAAAAAAACTTGTCGTACTTTTAAATGAATTGATGAAATTTTGAATAAAATCTCAAATTTTTGCAACATCTATTTTTTTTTTTTTTTTTTTAACAATTTTTGCTATTTTTTCAACGAAACTTTACTAATTTCAAGTAAATTTTATAAAATTTAAATTTTTGTTTTTAGTAAATTAATATATATATATATATATAGTTAGCAATATTTTTTATACAATGCAATAATATTTTGCGGTTCTAATACATACACACGCACACATATATAATACGATGAAGTTAATTTCCGATTTTTGCGAACCTTTCCGTTATATGATAGCTACATATTCTATTTGTGGAATTTTATGAACGAACTGAAGGAAATATGCAACGTAAAGTAAAAAAATCAGAGATTAAAAATGTATCTCTATTCAGGATTTTTACTTAAGTAAAAACAAACTTTATAAGAAGTGTAAAAATATGACTAATCTCCCCACTTAAACTTTTTTTTCTGTGTATAATATCATCTACTCTTAATACGCAATGAAAATTAAACTCATGCATTGTATAGGATTTTTTACACAATTTTATCCAAGTATTATTTGCAATACAAATGTAGATATTGTTTTATGAAGGTTTTATGCAAATTTTTTATAGCCGAAAAACATACACATTTAATCCCAATGAAAACTATGTGAAGAGATTTGTTTATATTTAATTCAGTTTAAATCAATCTTTTTTATTGTTTATGATTTTCAAGTAAATCCTCTACACGAATAAAATTACAAGTACTATTTTTATTTTAAAAATAAGGCGGTGGATTATAGTTATGTAAATCTAACACATGAAAAATGGAAATGGAAATACTACGTGATAAAATTTATAAATGAAGGGTAAAAAAAAAAAAAAAAAAAAAAAAAACTTTTTTGATACTGTCCGTTTTGATACTGATTATTATTAATTTTCTTTTCTTTTCTTTTTCTGTCTAAGAAAAGAAATAAACAGAAACAAACGATTTTGATAAATTCTGGCAAAAGCAGAATTTAGTTTAGTATGGAGGACTATTAGTTTTTTTTTTTTTTTTCGAATGATAAAATCACTTTCAAATTATTCAATTATATTTTCGATAAATGTCCATAATAGTCCTCCTGTCCTTAAAAAAAAAAAAAAAAAAAAAAAAAAAAAAAACACTCTTTTTATGTGCGACGTGAAAAAGCAATTTATTATTATTATTATTATTATTACTAATACTCTATAAACCAAACCATGTACAACATAAGCAGTACAATATCTAAGGGAAATGCTATTGTTCACCGGATTTTCTGTCATTTTGGGTGGTAAGTGTCATATACAAATGCTGAATTTCATACCAGAAATATTAGTTCCCCATCATACTATAGGTATGGGGAACATAGGTAATCGTGAAATTTTTCGACCTCTGTTTTTTTGGCTTTTTTTACACGTTTTCAGGTGTGAGGAATACGAAAAGGCCAAAATTGGAAGGTGTCAGTCTGTAGGGTGTCTGTCAGCTTGTTATTCCGTTAGTTAGTTTGTTAGTCTGTGTACACGATATCTCAAGCACAAATATTCGCAAAGAAGTCAGATCAGTTTTAAAATATTATTATCGACACTGGCAAGAACCCTATTCATCCGCAACATTCTAATAAAAAAAAAAAAAAAACTTCGTAGGTTATTAGAAATTTACGATTTTCTTAACATGGGAGAATAGGGCAGAATTTCACTTAAACGTGCATTAAATTAGAAAGTTTTTACTGTAAAAATGTCAGACCAGTTTTAAAATATCAGTTTTGAGTTTTGATGCCGGAATGAACAAAAATATACTACTTTTGAAAATTTCGCAAGTTATTCGAGATTTACAAATTTCTTAACATGGTAAAATAGGGTAAAACTTCACATAAACTTTAATTTTTAGAGATATTTTCATCGTAAAGATGTCAGTCCACTTTTAAATATTATTTAAGATACTGGCATGGATATCGTGGACTATGAATTTTCAAACATAAAATTTCGTAAGTTATTTGGAATTTACGATTTATTTAACATGGCAGAATAGGGCAACATTGAGCATAAACGTCCATTTTGAGGAACATAAATAAATCAGACAACTTCAAAATAACATTTATGATAATTGTTTGAACATGATTGACTGCAAATATTCTAATAAGAAATTTTCTTAATTTTTTTTTGTAATGTAAGATTTTATCAACATAGCAAAATTGAAAATTTTCCGTATATATATACATTTTGAAGATTGTTGCAATGCAAAATACAGCAGCATGAAAAGTATACCACGGAATTAACCCTAATAATATAAATTAATAGATAAGAATAAGATAAATATATCGAAGTGAAATGTGGATAGCCTATTAGGCGGGAATTTCATTTTGTCACTGTGTCAAGCTGTCAAGCGTTTGGTCAAATTCATTTCTCTTAACATGATTATAATATGTCTTGCACTAGAAATTTATAAAAACATACACTAAGCGGAAAAAAAAAAACGCACTTGGATATTTACCTTTTTGCCTTCTACAACCGCCAATTTTATCGTATAAAAAGCAAATTTTCGAACAGATTTTATTATGTTGTCCTCCACATACACATTAGCTTTGAGTCCAGTGTTAAAAACAAAATACAATTCTCAGGAAAATGGTTATTTTAGAAATTATTTCAAAAATGGTAAGAATAAGGCAGTTAACAATGCCACAAAAAGTATTAATTTTTGAAGGAAACTCAAAAAATATTTTAATACGTGAGATGGCAAAATAATTAAATGTTAACGAAATATTGGTAAAATGATTTTTAGCAAGATATAAGATTTTTTAGCCGTTTAAACTGGAAATTTGGTTTTTAACGGCCATGTTTCTCATCCAGGCGAGATGAACGTAAGTTAAAATGCCATTGCTTATGAATCCGGTTTGTATTACTTTTAGAACATAAAAGAGATTCAGAAAAAGTGTTTAGCAACACAATTTCTTGAACTACAGTACAGCAACTATTAAACGAACCAGGTTTAAATGACAGAAAATTTGAAAAAATTCCATTCTTAGTGAGAGAATTAGGACAGCAAGACCTCATATGGCTAGAAAAATAAAAAAATGATTAGTTAATTAATGAGCTGAACTGGTTCTCTTTGAAGAGTCAAGTTTAACTTATTTCGAGCTAAAGAAAACAAGCAGATATGACAACGAAAATATGACCGACTTAATGAAAATCTCACTTTTAAAATTGTGACACATTCTCCGTACTTTATGGTACGGAGGTGCATAACTTTTCAAGCAGTCGGTAAAAATTTTATGCTCATGGGATCAATTAACTCGAAAAAAAAACACAATCTTCATAAAAGTGATGCCTGAACGACTATTTTGGAGGTATCTTGGACATTTTCGCAAACAGCATTTCAAGATGATAATGTACCTTACTACACGGCGTCTGTGGTAAGTTTATTCACTTCGAATCTTTATTCACTTTAAGTTAAATCCCACAAAGGATATAGTAGAATTTCTTCTTTACCAGACGTGGAAATAGTCTTAATCGCGAACCGCTCGAAAATGTTTCGTCTATAATAAGGCGGGGAAGAGGGGAGAGGAGTTGAAATTTGCAACCTTTAACTGTTCCAGAACTAGAAAAAAAATATTTGTGATATTTGGCACATTGAATTTGCGAGATTCATATTAAAACACAGTGTAAATCCATGAATATTGTGCATTAAAGCAGTAATTCCATTAAAAACAGAATTAACTCAATGCAGAATACATATTTTTAATAAAAATAATGCTAAGATATAACAAATAAATAGTTTTACTTCATATATTAAAACATAACTTGTTTATTTCTTATAATAAATCACAATAGAATACAAAGTGTATGGTTATTACGTTATGTTCAACAAGAAAATTTTATGCAGATTTTTAAAAAGTACTTCGTAGAGTGCAATAAAGCGAATTATTAAATCGAAAATTTACATAGGTATCATTTCATACTTTTGGTATCATGCAAAAAAGAGAGTTTTATTTGTTTCAAATATTAATTTTAAAGTTATTAAAAATAAAAAAATTATAAGTCATTTTTTATGCCGTGCGGCTTTTTTTTTTTTTTTTTTTTTTTTTTTTTTTGGTCGCTTAGCGTATGTATGATGAGGAACTAAGTAGAGTCCATCTATGCCAACTAGTTTTAGAAATATGATTACACTTCATAGTTTGCCGTTATTTTCACATGTTAATATGCCGCAGATGCGTGGCAATGGTCACAGGTGCATTCAAGACCCAAAATATTCGAAGTCGTTAAACTGATTACATATTATTTTGGATTTTTAACATTTCTCTAACTTATCCAGCAATGTAAATGTCAAGCTTGACTGTAGATTTTTTTTTTTGTCTACTCGTACTCACCAGTCGCTGGTTCTTTTCTGGCAAAAAACTACTACAGGATACTAGTGTTTCTGTAGATGAACAATTTTTAGTATTAATGCTCGCTTTACTGTAAATAAATTGTTATTAGAATGGTAGCTAAAATAAACTGTTATTTACGCTGTGCACAGTTACTAAAAAAAAAAAGAAAAAAAGAAAAAAGAAAATGATTATTCTTTTCTACATAAAAAGCATTATTTCAATGTGTAAATATACTTTATTCAACAAAACAAAAGTAATTGTAATGAAATCTAAAAATAAATCTTTTAAAGTAACACAGAGGCGTCACAGAAATTATATCATTTCTTTTAAAACTTTGTATTATTATTCCACGATGGGCATTCCCCCTCTAGGCCTAGGACACATCAGGAGTCAATCGGCCTTAAATCCTACAACCTATTTTGTATTCACGAGGTGCAGATGAAAAAGTATCAGGGAGTAAATTCTATATATTTTTTCGTGCTGAAGTTGAAAATATTATGTATACACTGTGATGTAAATAGAAGAAAAAAATAAATGATGAAATAAGAAAATCTATGTAATATATTTCAATTAATTAGAAAGCGTCACTCAAAATTTGATATCATTACTTTTAAGACCCATATTTTCAATTCATATCGAAAAAAAAATGCTGCGTCACAAACTTTTAACCCGTTAAGGGTTTTGTTCTGATATATATACAGATCGACCACTAAGTATTGGACTTTCGTAATCAGGGCACTTTGATTAGAGTATAGGGCTCTTTGTTAAAGAATACTTTGTTTAGAGTATGGGTATGAAAAATTAATTTTGCTTCCTGAGCAGAGTTTGTTGACATAGTAAAATTTAGCAAAGTACATCCATCAATTTCAATCGTTAGAAAATTACGTTTAGCTAAATTTTTAAGTAGCCTTGTATACTGTCTATAAAGGAATATGCATTATTAACAATATTGTGTACTTAAATTTAGTCTTACTTAAAAAAAAAAAAAAAAAAACTAACACAAAATAAATTACAATTCCAGCAATTTCGAAGTATAACTTCACTATATCCAAATATTTTGTGTTGCCCTGTATACAAATGATAAGTGATTTCCATACACAATCTACACAAAACATGTTTTTATACGCATCAAAAATTATGTTCGTTTTGTTTAAGTCAGCCTACTGATCTTACACTGTACTTACCAGATATTTTCCCTACACATAATGTATTTGAATTCTCTTTGATGAAAACTCAATTTCAAAAACTCAATTTCAAAAATCTGAACCAAAAACAACAATTTCTCTGCCATATATAAGAGAGTAAGTAAGAGAAAGTAAAAAAAAAAAAAAAAAAAAAAAAAAAAAAGCCGTAAAAACAACATTACAATTTTGCCCTTATTAAATGCGATCAGAAGGTAAAAATATAGAATGATTTTCATCCGATATTCCGAAAACAAAATAATTAGTGCTTTAAAAAAAAAGAATTTTCTTAATATTATAATCAGGGAAATTCATACAAAAAAAGAAAGAAAAATCTGCCAGAAAAATAAGCATATAAAAACTGATCAGTTATCTCAGAGAATTCTGGTCATTTTTAGAGCGAACATGTTTTTCACAATTTACTTGATGTATGTATATATAGATATATGTATATAATAAATGGATTATTTAATCATCAGTCTATTTTTTATGAAAAAAAAAACTAATTTGTTTTTTATTGTCGATTAGTATCGTTTTTATTTTTTCCATATTATACACACACACACACACACACACACACACACACACACACACACACACATATATATATATATTCTTTTTGCTCATTTATTAAGTTATAAAAAATAAATAAAGAGATAAATAAACATTAGCGTATTTTATTATTATTATTATATATTTAAAATAATGAGTTTGTATAAGAAAATATAGAAGAAAATGTGGTGACCACAGAATACTAGTTTATAATGCAGTTTTCACAATTTACTTGATGTATGTATATATAGATATATGTATATAATAAATGGATTATTTAATCATCAGTTTATTCTTTTTGAAAAAAAAGCTAATTTGTTTTTTATTCTCGATTAGTATTGTTTTTATTTTTTCCATATTACACACACACACACACACACATATATATATATATATTCTTTTAGCTCATTTATTAAGTTATAAAAAATAAATAAATAGATAAATAAACATTAGCGTATTTTATTATTACTATTATATATTTAAAATAATGAGTTTGTATAAGAAAATATAGAAGAAAATGTGGTGACCACAGAATACCAGTTTATAATGCAGTTTGAAAATATTTTTGTATTGAAAGATTTTTACTGAACAAAGTGTATTAGTAATTTAAGCTTATTAAACACTATGCTACTTCAATTTTCGGGCTTATTGGCGACAAGTGACACTGATCTTTTGAAATTTAATTGTCATTGATTATTTTGTATGCCTTCTGTATGTCATTGATTCTTTCGTATACAATTGCGCAAAAATTAGTGCATAAGAGCTCCATTATGAAACACTCCACTGATTTAATTTGGGTTAATATTTCCAAAAGACAAGTGTCTGACATCCAGAAAATAAATTGTGGCTCTGGTAAAAACTGTTTAATGCCATCCTTATAAATCATTGTCCGCTTTAAATGTGAGTTCTAGAGGAACCCCAATAACATTTCTAGAGCGTTTGCCTATATTAATGTAGTAAAACGTATTTAAAAATCTCTGCAGTAAATGCGAACACGAGAGGCAATTTTTATCATAGCAAGCACAATTTTGATTTTTGATACAATTCTAGGAAATCAACCTAGAATTTCTCGCAGAAGACAGAATCCATAACATCGTTTCACAATCTATCAACGTATAGAGTAGATGTTGTCGATCATTCTGTTTATTATCAGTATAGACTATGTATTTTCGTCTATTCAGTTTATTATTATCTTACCTTATACGCATGAGAATGATTTTTGACTTTTCAATATGAAATTTCAAAAAAAATATTTATGACAGTAATATAATAAAATTACATACGTATGGGCATCACTCCTCCACCCTAAAGTAACCAATTGATGGGTGCAAATTTTTAAAAGGGTATATTTCAAAATGACTCGTCAATAAATTTAAAAAGGTTGAATGAACTATAGGTAAGTGATAATTTAACACAAGGATATGGATTTAGTTTTTAATTTTAAAAGTAAAAAAAAAAAAAAAAAAGGTTACAGCATTTTTTTTTTCTTTTAGACATTTAATATTATATTCCATAAGATGAAAATCGTCTGCATTCATCATGAAAAATGCTTTCAATAATTAATAAATTTTAGGAATAATATATACTGCGTAAATTTGTAAAGGAAGATGTAGAAGAAAGTCTTGTAGGTAGCAACACAACATATTATTTTTGTCAAATATATCAAAAATAACTGACGAATTATCTTGAAGATCCGGGCGAGTTTATATATTACAAATCATAATGTTGGAGCGAAAATTTAGTCCCTAAGGCTAGAAGGTATCAAGTAGGAAATTAAAGAATAAAGAGAATGTATGAGATAAAACTGTAAACAGTAATAAGTGGATTGTCTTGCAGTGACAAACATTGCTTATAAGACTTCCTTTAATTTTCTGTAATAATTTATATTATAATTACTCAGATGCTCATAGAAATATAAAGGTTTCGTTGAAAAAATTTTAAATAATTTGGCCATTTTTTGATTATGCTGTAAGTTAACATGCTATTATAAATTTGTTTCTCTTCGTTTTAACATTTTTTTTTTCTATAGAAATACAAGATGAAATTGTTTTGAAGTTCATACATGCAAAGATCATTCTTAAACTCACACTTTCCAACAACGATTTAGTCAAATATATATATATATATATATATATATATTGTTGACTAATTATTAATTAATATATTTGATACGAAAAATGCCTTTCAAATTAACATATGATTTCATTTGCTGCTTACTGTATTTGTATGCTCCTTGATCGGAATAGATTAGCTGTTTAGACAAACATATATATATATATATTTTTTTTTTCTTAACGAAGATTTCATTTTTAAGGTGTTTGCTTCTAACTAGAAAAGTATTCAAACATTTTTTTTTTTTTTTTTTTTTTTTAACATACCAAGAAATTGACAAAACATTATTGAAATGTTATTCTGAAAGATAAAAAGCATATATTAATTTCGCTTGTATATGAGTTTTTATAAATGTATAAAAAAGTAACCGATTATTCATTTAAAAACATTCTCATTTATAGGGGCCTCACAAGTGGAGCTGCCAGGTGTAATGTGTTGTTTTCGATTCCAGACCACGCTCATCGACCTAGCCGTTAGGCATTTTCCGTGATTTTCTCATAAATCTGCGTAAATAAGGTTTAGTAGCCCTTAGAAAAGCCACCATGTCGGGTATTCACAATTATCCTAGGACCTTAGTGCAGCCATTAGGCCTTAACCCTAACAACACCCCCCCCCCCATTTTATTAGAAAATATAATTTTACAAAGCGAGTGCCATTCGTGACACCCTGTAAACAGGATGTGTGATATAACGTTGAAAGGCTGTGGATACATAATTGACGAATATGTGAATAAAATAACTGGAAAAGGTTGTTGCATCAGTGATAATTTAAGTTTTTGTGACCGAGAACTCAGAACCAAATATATCATTCTCACCAAACATTTTACAGAAAAACCAGTTATTATCATTTTTGTTTTCACATATTCAATATCTGAGTAATCAAAGTATTTGAACGCTATGTCACACACCTAATTATCGGACGTTACGACTTGCACTCCCTTTCTATTTTTATAATTTCATTTCACTAAAATATGACTTTAAAAGTAGTAATCAATAGCAAAATTATTTAACTCTTTCTACTATATAAAAAATAATAACAAAAACAATAATATTATATTTTATTTTGTTCATTTATTTATTAATTTACTGAAGTACACTTAATTGTCTTTTATGTTATAACACTACACTGTAACACACTGTCCAAAAATCTATATTTCGACATTACAGTGAAATGGGCGTAAACTAATTATGAAATGCATATTTTTAAAACGTATTTTAAAATATATATTCATTATAACGTGCATTTTTATGTAAAAGCAATTTACTTTTGATCTCTTTAGTTCATTAGATTTATGTTTCTAAATTTTTAACTTAATTAGGCATTTAAATAATTGTTTAAAATGTGTAAGAAACTTTAATGCACTGAATTTACGAGTTGGACAATTTTGAACAAAACAATAACAAAAAAGATACAAAAAGATAAATATTACTTTACAAGAATTTTAACCACTGAAATAGTTTTATATTGGGATTTTTCGAAATTCATTAAGTATTTGTACTTATTAACCAAATGAATATAAAACAAACTTTTAATTTTATTTACCTTATTTTAAAGCATGTTATTATAATTAGACTAAATTTAAAAGTAATTGGCAAGTTTAAATTTATTTTTTAATAACTTACTCACTTACCTAATAAATTCATGTTCTATTATTTGAATATTTAGCTATTTGAACAAGCTAAGTAAAAAATAAAATTTGTTTATACAGGGTCATTCCATTTTAAATCAGCAAATGAGGTGCGCACTACCATTTTTGATTTTGATGACAATTCACATGCGCATTCATCATGTCTCCTAGACATCAAAAGAGTATATTTTTTACTTTTAAAAAAATTATTATGCGATATATCGGCTATTTTTGTTGTTGGCAACAGCAAAAATTGGGTATTTTAATGCTCTGCCTTATGAGCTGTAACTTTTTTTCTATCAAAGCTATAGAGCTCATAGCTCATTCGAAAGCTAATAAAAAGATCTTTTTTCTGTATGGTATCAATAAATTTTTGATTTTTAAAAAAAGCTCATCTTTTCATGGTCAAAATGTGTGTTGCAAAATTAATTTTTTACCACATTTGAAAATTTAAAAACTTATGTAGGGCTTTGAATAACAAGCTCTCTATTTTTTCTTAGATACATATGTACGGTTACTTATTGTATTAAAAAAAATTGACTTGTTACTCTGCCCCATTCATAAGGTATGACCCTACAAAGCTGCAGATTTTCTAAAAAATCCTGTTTTCAATGCTAAAAAAATTCATGTGGGGGACTAGTTTTTTTTTTTTTTCTTTTTTTTTTACTAGTCTGATTTTAAGTACTTCTTACCATCTTTCAAACAAACAACAACAAAAAAAAAAAGATTGCTTTGTTATTCGAAGGCATTTGGCAGTTTTATGGGGTCTGAATTTTCAAATAACTCATTCGAACAATGAAATTTTTCCACGTACTTTTTTTGTAAATATGTTATTTATTATGCACGTTTCTTATTTGATGGTTTTAGGTTAACCTTACAAATAGTAATTTAACATATTCCTACATCTCCTCATTTGTGAACATGTATTTGCCAGCTGCAACAGGAATGGACAATACACATGAGCAGTTCTTTGCAGGCAAACAGTGCCTACTAGTTCTTGGCACTGTAATGACAAAGTTTCTTGCATATTCATCATCATCATCATCATCAATTTCAGCCTTTATCAATACACTGCAGGATAAAGGCCTATCCAATATGATTCCAAGCTATCTTCTTTTCTGCAATTCTTCTCCATTCTGCTCCTCCAAATTTTACAATTTCATCTCTCCAACAACGCAGTGGTCGCTTCCTCGGTCATTTGTTATCTTTTGGTATTCAAAATAGGACTTTAGTGGTCCATCAATCATCATTTCTTCTCGCAAGGTGCCCAGCCCAGCTCCATTTTCTCTATATATAAAAAAAAGTAACTGTCACTGGCGTCAAATTTTTTTGTCTGCGACAGCATCTTTTAGTGGAGGACAGGGTCATTCGCGTCATGAGAGGTATCAATGTGTTCCGAATACTTCAAGTAAGACATTTCAGCTGCTTAGAAATTTCTATCAGTTTAATTAAAGAAGTTATTAACTAAAAACGACAAGTTCATGAAGGTATTCTATTTGCCATTTTGAAAAATTTTCTCCCAGTGACGTTGTTCTTCTGTTATAAAGTCATTTTACATGGAAAAATTAAAATATGATCCATGGATCTACGTAGGTAGGTAGTTAGGTTGGATTTAACGTCGCACCAGTACTGCGCTATGGGTAATTGGCGACGGTCTGAGACGCATACCTAGAGATGTTTCGGAGACATGCCATCACAATTTTGATCCTCTGGCGATCCCACCACCCCGCTTTGGTGAACCTCAGAGGTATAGTGTGGATGGGATCATGAAGGATTTTGCGGCCACGACAGATTTTATGTGCACCAGCCACCCACTAATGTACACGACGGTCTTTGACCGGCTCAAGTATCGAATCGGCAATCTTACAATTCCAATTACGTGCTCGGCGCTTTACCGACTAGGGTACCACGGCCGGAAACCATGGATGTAAAAAAGAAAGAAAACAAATATCAACTTTTTTTCTCTACTTTTAGAAAATTAATTTTCTTACACTTAAAAATTAAAATATGATCCATGATTGTAGGTAGGTAGATAATTGGGTAGGTTGTGTTTGACGTCGCACCATTATAGCGCTATGGATATGTGGCGAAGGTCTGGGACGCACCCCTACGGATGTTTCGAGACATGCCACTACAGTTTTGGTCCTACACAAAGGGGATGACTCCTCCGCTCCGGTGGCCACCAGAGGTATAATTTTGATGGGAACATGGAGGATATTGCGGCCACGACATATTTTACGTGCACCAGCCACCATTAGTGTACACGACGGTCTTTGGTCGGCTCGAGAACGGAACCCGCAATCTCCCAATTACGATCTCGGCGCTCTACGACTGGGTTACCGCGGTCCGGATCTAAGGTTGTAAAATTGAAATAAAAAGGGTCATATACTAAAGATGTAATGTAAAGTGGTCTAGATATTATGGATTTCTTTCTATTAAATATATATATATATATATTATATATTTAAATTTGACATTGAATATGAGGGTTTCCATGATAATTTTCTGCTTTTGTCTTGTAATATGCACTATTAATATTCCTTTTCAGTGAAAGAAATCAGCGAATAGGGGGCTGAGCTCTGCATATGTTAAAATGTAGAGTGAGTCGGGGGGGAAGCGAAGTCTCCCTTGGGGGTTGGTGAGCGGAGCGAGCAGGGGCAGAGCCCCCTATTATTGGAAAAAATTTCGGCCAGTGTAGGGTAAGACAAAAGATTTGCATGATGATATCACATGCAATTGCTCAATAGCTCAGTTGTTTCTTTAACTCTGAAAGGAGTAGATTCCTAGGCTGTGTTCTGCTGTAAAATCTTGTAAAGTTTGATGTTTGTCATAGTTTTTTTTTTTTTTTTTTTCAAGGTCAAGATATATACATATTTACGAAATATTTTGGTGAAGCACATTTCTTGTTAAAGGTAAAACAGGAGGTTTTTTTTTTTTTTTTTTTTTTAAATTCTTAAATATAAGTTTGTCTTTCTGCATATAAAGAGTAAATAAATTATGAAGAACCCTAAATGATCTACGTTGGAAATAAAGTATATGAAAATAAAGTATAAGAATAAAGTATAAGAATTATAAGAAAAATATAGGATCCACTTTTTTTGGCCTAGCAATCTACTCCTTTCAGAGTTAAAAAAACAACTGAGATATTCAGCAATTGCATGTGATATCATCATGCGAACATTTTGTCTTACCCTATATTGTTCGAAATTTTTTCTAATAAAATGGAGCTGGGCTGGGCACCATGCGAGAAAAAAATGATGATAGATGGACCACCAAAGTCCTATTTTTGATACCAAGACATAGGAAGAGACCACTGTTTTGTTGGAGAGATGAAATTGTGAAGTTTGGAAGAGCAAAATGGTGAAGAATTTCAGAAGAGAAGGCAATTTGGAATCAGCTAGGAGAGATCTTTATCCTGCAATGGATTAATAAAGGCTGAAATTTATGATGATGATGAATATGGAAGCAACTTTGTCATTGGCACAGTGCCAACCACTAGTAGACACTGTTTGCCTATAAAAAACTGCTTATGTGTGCTGCTCATTCCTGTTCTAGCGGGCAAATACATGTTCACAAATGAGGAGAGGTAAGAATATGTTAAATTACTATTTGTAAGGTTACCATAAAACCATCAAATAAGAAAAGTGCATAATAAATAACAAACTTACAAAAAAAAAAAAAAAAAAAAAAAAAAAAATGGACATGGAAAAATTGCATTGTTTCAATGAATTATTTGAAAATTCAAACCCCCTAACACTGCCAAATGCCTTTGAATAGCAAAGCGATCTTCTTCTTCTTTGAAACTTAAAATGAGATTAGTAAAAAAAAATTTCCCTTGTCCCCCAAATGACTTATTTTAGCATTGAAAACTGGATTTTTTAGAAAATGTCCAACTTCGAGGGGTCATATCCTGTGAAGAGGGCAGAGTAACAAGCCATTTATATATATATATATATATATATATACAATAAGTAACCATGCATATGTATGTAAGAAAAAAAAGAGGGCTTGTTATTCCAAGTCCTACATAAGTTTTTTTTTTTTTTTTTTTTTTTTTTTTTTTTTAATTTTCAAAATTGTTAAAAAATTAATTTTGCATCACACATTTTGACCTTAAAAAGGTGCGTTTTTTTTTTTTTTTTTTTTTTTTTTTAATCAGAAATTTATTGATACCATATAGAAAACAGATATTTTTATTATTTTTCGAATGAGCTATGGTTGAGCTCTATAGCTTTGATAGAAAAAAAGTTATAGCATATAAGGCAAGTATTAAAGTACCCAATTTTTGGTTTTGGCAACGACAAAAATAGCCTATATATCAAAGAGTAATTTTTTTTTTAATAAGAAATATATTTTTTTGAGGTCTAAGAATCATTTGGAATGCACATGCAAATTTTCATCAAAATCAAAAATGGTGATACAACAGCTTTTTTGAAAATTTGCCGATATGCTACATAGTTTTTCTACATCACTATATTAGAATTTTTTACATACTATACAATTTGTTTTTATGTATTTCTTATTATACTGTCTAATTAATACTATTATCAATAATATATTGTTGCATATTGTGATTTTTTATTTTTTTCAAAGTTGCAAAATAAACTTTTGAGTACCCTAATGAAATTGTAAATTTTAAAACATATCTTTTTTTATGAAATAAATATTTTATTTAATGAACTATTTGCTTTCCAAGTATTATTTTTTTTAAATAAAATTTTGCGCTAAATTTTTAACTTTTTTATTAAGCAGACATTGCACCTTTGATTTTGCACCACTGAAGGTATAGGAGATTTATTTCCGTTTAATATTTATAATTTAAACTATATTATGCTTGTTCAGTAAAATATACATTTAGGCAACAATTCTTATGGTTTTTGTTTATATATATATATACTGCGTTTTGTCAAAACTGCGTTTGCCAAAAAATAAAACGCAGTGTTGCCATTCTAACCAATTAAAATTGTATTAACCCTACTGGAAAATCCTTTACATAAAATAAAATAGGTATATGTGTACTGCCCTTAAAAATATTTATAAAAACATATTAAAAAATAAGACTTTAGAAATTACTACCAGTAAGTTTAAACAAAAACAAAAAAATATTAAATCTTTCCATGTGTACGTATTCGCTGCATCGTTTAACCGTGAATATACTTTATATACGGGATCACACAACGGTCAAACATGTGGGAATAATAAGAAATTAGGCAAAACAATATAATAGATAATCACTCTAAAATTTTGCTGGGAAATGAGAAAAGCTTTAAAAAATAAAAAAATAATAAAAACAGAAATGCAATTCCAGCAATTTCCAATTGTTGGAAAAAATGTAAATAATATAACTGAATATTTTAAATTGAACGCAAAATATATCATGTTCTATACGAGATCTACTTTTTTTTTTAGCCTGTGAAAAATAAATGTTGATATCATTATTATCTCTGCAGTACAAGGTTATTTAAATATGACTTATAAAATCGTCTCGCATACACCACACTGCATCAGCATTATTTTGGGTGTCATTGTACACAAAATAGTTGTGCTATTTAACCATTTTATTTAAGGATCTTGACATAGTGAACTTGAATAACATACAGATTTTTAGCAAATTATGTAAATATTTAAAAGAAAAAGAAAAGATATAAATATATAAATATATTATTTCAAATCACAATCACTCTTAATCATTCTTGCAATTTGTTAAAAATGTTTTGGAAAAAAAATGCTATTTCAACAATTTTCAATTATAACCCTTAATGTATCTGTATATTTTTGTGTAACGCTGTAAATATATTCCATCCATGTTATAGTTCGTCGTCAAATGAAATGTATAGGCTTTGATAAATCTAACACCTATATATATATATATATATATATAAATGTGTATGTGTATATATATATATATATATATATATATATATATATATTATATTTTATTTTATATTTCATTTTTTTTATTTATTTATTTATTTTTTTTTTTTACAGGGATACCAAGAAAAATTCTTTACCATTATGATCTGTAAGCTCAAATTATTTTAAGTGCGATAACGTCTAAACACCTCATAATTTCGAGCTAAAAATTTGCATATATATTATAGGTTACAGTACAAACAGTATAGATTTTGGTGAAATTATCACTTACATATTTTTACAGAGTTTTACTCTGTTATTATGACCTATCGGCTCAAATTATATTAAATTCAAGAGTGTTAATCGAATCAGCATACTGTATGGGGAAGATACTCAAACATACTGTAATAAATTTATCTTTTGCCTATTTAATTATTCTTCGTACTTTAATTTATCTAAATAACTGTTAATTACTTAACGTTCGAAAAGTCGAATGGAATCACTCCAGATATATTTACTTTTTTTTTTTTTTTTTTTTTTTTTTTTTTTTTTTTAATATTGTTGCACAAATATTTATATTATTTCAAAAAATAAGTATTTATTTTATGTATGAAAGCAAAATATTTTCCTCTCAATATATATATATATCAATTTTTTTTTCCCTAGACACAGTTTCTGTATCATTTAGATGGGAAATTAATGGTAGAAAAAAGGAAATGTAAAACGGTACTCGGGAATAAAGAACAAAATGTTTTATCTTTAACTATTTTTCTGGAATTCTTTTGTGGTGAAATAAATACACCTTGCGGTAAATTTTTAAGCATATTTTATCATTAAAAATAATCTCTCTGATATATTATTTTTCTGAGAAAACACCAGAAGGTAATACTTCGGATTCCTTTCCTAATGATAGCAAAAGTAGTAATTCTTCAAGAAAATCATAGTTGTTCTGTTAGTTTTCTTAAGGAGTTTACGAAATAAATAAATAAATAAATAAAAATAAAATAAAGGTAGGCTTGAAAAAATTACATTACGAATGCCAAAAGATAAGTTTATTTTCACAAGATTATTTTTTATTTTTTTTAAGTAAAATTTATTTAAAGCAATAAAATTATTCCTATTCTGTAGCAGAAATGTGTAATATAACTATATGCCTATACATGAATCTATGTATATCTGTAGTTCATGTTTAATTATGTAATTTAATTTTTTATTGACATTTCTGTATTCATATATTTATAATTGTATTTTTAATTGTAATTATTTACTTTCATTCATTTACTTACTTACTCATTATCGTTATTATTATTATTATTATTATTATTACTATTATTATTATTATTATTGCTTTTAAGGCTTTTAGATGTACGGTAACTTTTTGCACGTTTTTGCTCATTACATCAGCTCTTGCGGTTTAAAATGTATTTTCAAATCCAACAAGCATGTATGTATATCCTGACACTCGAGCCCGGCATCTTGCAACTGAATGCCAAAGCGCTAACCATTTCGCCCCCAGGTAAGATTTTGCCAATAGATGGTCGTAAAACAAAGCATAGGCATATAAAACATCATATGAGTGCCGACCTACTATTGATTAATTAATTAATTAATTGTGTTTATCGTGCAAGTGTCAAATACGGATATACTAGAGATGGACGTTATTTCTCGTAACAGAATAAATGATATTATTATTGCATTGTAGCCTATTAGCACAGTAAAATATTACTAAAATATCCTATTAAAAAAATAATATTATCAACTTTATCTCTGCATGCGAAATAGACGAGGAATTTTATGCGATATAACAAAAGAATACCATCAGATAACTAAATTACTTAACCAGAGTCACTCTGGTTAAGTAATTTAGTTTAAACACACACACACAAATAAAATAAATGGATGTACTTTTGTAATAATATATTTTTAAGGAAAAAAAAAAAAAAAAACCTTGAAAATTTACTTTTCATCTTTTGCATTATAAATGTTCTAAAACAAAATTGCAAAAGCTATACAAATCATACAAAAACAACTTATATTATACAGCAGCATACAAGAAACGAGTTTGAATAATCTCTTTCCCATAATGAATTTACAAAAACAAAACAATGAACACAGCGACTACCGAAATCCGTATAATACGAAAACAACTAGAATGAATCGCATCATACGAGTAACGAATAAAACACCCATCTTTTCAACATCTCATAATCCCCGCATACTGCATATTAAAAACGAGATCATAGAAGTAACGAAAATGTAACGAGTAACGAATAAGATACCGCATCTTTCGCAATGTGAAAAGTTTAACGTACACTGTAAAAAAATAACTATTACCAGCTGCAAGAAACTCTCATGTGATTGGAGAAAATATTTATTTTCTCCAATCACAGAGAGTTTGTTGCAGCTGGTAATAGTTATTATTTTACAGTGCAGGCTACAGTAACGAAAGTAATGAGTCAAATTCGACAGTACCCATTTGTTACTTCGAATCTGAAAGAATACCCGTATCTCAGAAACGAATACATGCGTTTCGCTAAAGCTTTACCAGAGGGAAAGATATTTTATTCAACAAAACTAGAGAAATTTAACTCACCGATATTATACTGCGTTGCAAAAAAAAAAAAAAAAAAAAAAAAAAACCTTTTTAGAGCCCTGATAACATTCCTGCTGATTCTTATGTAAAATGACCTCCTAAATCCGAATATGACCCCTATTTTGCCCAATCATCCACCGTTTTCGCGGTACGTGACCTCATCCCCCAATTTTTATCACTGTTCGGTAATTTCATTGCCATGAATTTGATCTGGAGTATGGAAAAGATATATTTTAACACTTAAAATAATAATAATAATAATAATAATAATAATGCATAATGCATAATAAGTAATAATAATAATAATTTATTAATAAAATGTAATAAATGCTATTTATAATTTCAGTGGCAAATCCCCCTCTCCCCCCCCCCCCAAAAAAAAAAAAATCTTCTTTTGCTTCAGATGTTCATGTTTTAGAATTTTTCACCTCTGTAGGCCCTCAGAAGATATTTAACAATTAAAATAATAATTCCCCCTCCCCTCTATAAATTAAATTTATAACCATAACGTTACCTGAAAGTGATAAAAATAGGGGGCGTGCATAAAAAACGGTAGGTGATAGGGCAAAGTGGGCGTCTTATTCCGATTCAGGAGGTCATTTTACATAAGAATTTGCAAAAATGGTGTAGGGGCCGATTTTCGTGCAGAGCAGTGTTATCAGTCAGTAATCTCTTTCCATGTTCGTTCAATACGTTAAAAAAATAATAGATCGCTAATATTTTCTTGAATGTAATAGTCTAAATAAACGAACATTCCTTGCGAAATATATTAGTTTAAATTATTTTAATGGGTAAGAGAATTTTAACGTCAAGGTTAAATATTATTGTGCTAATATTAAACACCCTTGATATTAGCTTAGAAATGTATATTTGGTGTTAATTATTTTTCCTAAGACAATAAAATCGTTTGGGTAAGAGTGTATTGAGATTCGCTTGTTTGCGAGGTATGCTTGGAAAGAGGAGAGAAGAGTTGGGAGGGGAGGAATGAAACAGCTGTTTATGTATCGGGATTATGTACTGATGTTGCAGTAAATATGCTTGGTAGAATGTTTATGTTTATTTGAAACTAATGATAGCAGATGGGATTAAAAATTACGTAATGGCGTGTGACGTACACGAATGTGCTTCGGAATATTTTGTTTCTTCTTGTGTTTTTATGTGGCAATAAATTTGGTAAGAGGATGCGTATTTGTATTTTGCTTTTCTTTTTCCTTATTTATTTTAATCAGTTAATTCCTTTATCTGATATATATATGTAGCATATATCCGGATATGCTCTTGAATCCGGAACGTCAAAGAAGGAAAGAGTTCAGCCTTAGTCAATTTTATTTACGATACCTCAGCTTCACCTCTTTTTGACCAAGCAGAAATCATCTCTTCTGCATCAACAAGTTTAGAATTAACAGTTTCGGAAGCTGTGAATATAATTAAATATAATTCAATCAATTTTAAAGATGCTGCGTTTCTCCCTAAAATATGGTATTTTCTAATACAACCAAATATCTAATATAATTTCCTTCAACAGTTTCTTAGTTTTAATGATTGTTTACAGTGAAAGTTTTTCTGCATAATTCTTACAGTTATTGCAAGTTTTTTTTTGTCTCTACTATTCAACCTAAAGAATTCTCCATTAAAGTTATTTAAAAGTTGCGGTTTTGCAACAAGTCTTTCTCCTTGTTCTTGTGTCGCCAATTTCCCATCTGCGCAGCACTGGTGTGGCGTGAAACCCAACCAGCCACCTTCTTCTTGTAAAGGTCTAAATTAATGCAGGTTAATCAACAGATTAATGCATAGCCTCAACTGTTCCACTAAAATGTGTCTCCATAGTAAACTAAATGAAGCTCGACTCTTCACCTTTGGACTGTTTTCATTTGTAATTGATCAGTTTCATCTACTTGAAGTTTAATAACTGTAAACGAAATATGTTTTTTATGTATATATAATGTTACTGTACTTCTTGTTAAAAATAGCTATGTCCTGATGATGTCCTGATGTTCAGGGCGAAAGGCCTTGTCACGATGTGTTTTTTAATGATTTTAATTAAATATATTTTATACGTGTTTTACAGTGAATTCTTTTATAAATTGTGGTTTTCTACAAAAACACGTACAAATACACTACAAATATCATGTCTCCATATGAGATGTAATTTTATATTTAAATTTTTTTGCCATCTCAGGTATTAAAGTACTTTTTGGTTTTCATTCAAAAATTAATACATTTTATGGCATCGTTAACTGCCTCATTCTTACCGTTTTTGAAATATTTTCTAATATTGCAATTTTCCTGACAGTTGCATTTTGTTTTTAACACTGGACGCAATGCTAAAGTGTATGTATAGAACAACATAATAAAATCTGTTCGAAAATTTTAATAAAAACTTCAAAATCAAATTTTAAACAATAAAATTGGCGAAAAATATCCAAGTACGCGCTTTTTTTTTCTTTGTCGCTTAGTGTATATACAGAGGTAAATAACAAATTATTCCCATATAATAATCCATAATATTAGAATAAGTTTTATTAAAGTTCATTTTCCCTTTGTTTTAATACATTTTAACAGTTTCTAAAATTTTGATTGAAATTAGTAAAGTAAATCTCAAAATTTAAGAAAATATTCAGTATCTACTCCGTCCAGTAATAAGTTTTCACGGTATTTATTATTTCGCAATGTTTTAGTGGTAGTCATGTAGACAACGTTTTATAAAGGCTCTTTCTATAATTAATTGTAATTTTACTTTCTCTTACCTTTTCAAATTTAAGAATTTGCTTTATTTACTCGTTTTGTGGTTCCCTGAATGCAAAAACCAGGTTTTTAGTGGTTGTTCTGTGTGTTTCTGTGCCTGTGAAAAAAAATTTCTCGTCGTCTTTTCTCTTCTTGTCTTTGTGCGTGCGTGAGTGTATGTGCCTGTGTCGACTATCAGCATATCTCAAAGATAACTAATAAAGGAAGTCTGAATTCGGTATTCTAAATCATTATCATATTGAGATGCTGGACTTAATTTTTTGTTCAGATCTAACAAACAGTTTATGTACAGAGACATTCAAGATTATTAAAATGCATTAAGCGTTAGAGCGAAATTTCTGCTACAGTGTAGTTTAACACCTTTAGACTACACAGAAGAAAACAAAATCAACATTTATCGTTTCATATTTGTAAAAACATATTCAGTATCGGGTATGATATGTACATCATTTATCATTCGTTTATTAGGTCTACGCAAAAAAATTCGAATATATTACATTTATACTTTGAAATTGAGGAAAAAGTATTTCATGCTTTGTAATTTATTTTCATACTGTTCAAAGTAGAAGTATACTAAACAGTAAGAACTATACTTGTGCCTAAATAAGTTTTAACAAGTACAGAAAAATTGCTGCAGAATGAAAATTACTTTCTCATAATTTGTGGTAAACAAAATAAAAGTGTAGAATCCTAATTTCATCGCTGATTTCTTTTTTTTTTTTTTTTTTTTTTTGGTAAAATTAAGTGTTTTTAGACACTATTCTCACTCTTGGATGCTACGTGATTGCTAGTCACATACACAGAAATCTCATACATATCTCATAAATCTGTTTTTAAAACTATTTTTAACTGCTTTTAAAGTGCCTACACATGGGTATCTATTCTCCGACCAGACTATACCTCAATTCCGACTGTGGCAGTCGTTATTTTGATCACGTGACGCCACATTCCGACTTCTGATTTGACGACTGTCGTTGTTTAAGGACGGTTGCTATAGCGGTCGGATCGGAGGATAGATACCATGGACCATTTATATTATCTAACCCTTTTATCTGCAATCTGTCATTATATTATTCAAATGCAAAAAGTCGTGTGAGTGACATACCTGATAATTTCTCACTATTATAAATAGATATAATGTGAAACTTTATACAGTAGTTTTAAAAGAAAAGAAAAAAAAATCAACATGACACGTGTGGTTTTTCATTATACTTAAATCGAGATAAATCCTCTTTTAAAGATGGTAAAATGTTTGAAAAATGTAACATATATAAATATAAACTATAGCTTTTATTTCTGCGTGTGTGTGGCTCTCGAAAGAAAAATAAGATCTTATCCCTTGGTCTTGGAAAAATTATATAAGCGGAGTTGGTATACGGCTTATCAACATGCAGAGTGCAGACAGTCGGCAGCAAAAGCATCCGAGCACTAGCCAATAATTCCGATATAAAAAAAAGCACACTTAATACAGTTTTGTTAAATAAATCCTTCTCGAATCATGTTCTTAGATTGACTAAGAACATGACTCGACAATTATTTATTTAACAAATCGGTATTAAGTGTACTTTTTTTAGACAGGGATTATTGCTAGTGCTCGGATTTTATTGCTGGCGCCTGTATACTTAACAGTTGTCTACTTAAGATTGCTGTAGCTATGGAAGCGCTGCTTCAGTAGCCACATTGAATCCACCAATACATTAATTAGCTAATGCTGTGTTACCTATTGATATTTGCTGTTATGATTAAGTTTAGCCATTGTCCGTGAAAGAGTTAAAATGTAATATCACAAATTTTTAATAGTTTTCCTTAGGATTAAATTTAAACATTATATTGCAGTTTTTTTTTTTTAATCCTTTTAATTTGATAACAAATCTCATGATTTAACTTATTTTGCACTGCTTGCTTCTCTTATCCCTTCTAGTACTATACATACACATTCTGGGTTTCTTTCTTTTTAAGCATATAGGATTTGTACGCCCCCTACATTTTGTCTCTTTCCGTTATCTACAACTATTCACAAAAAATAAATCTCTTTAATAACAAAACATGCTATTTAAAATTAATGGCGGAAGTCTCGGAGGATAATGGTTGCTAGAAATTTAAAAAAAAACATTTTCTGTGAACGTTGGCAATGGAAATTAAAATTTTAAAATTATTATTTTTTTTTTATTAAATTTGAAAACAACTTATATTGAAAGGAAAAACGTAAATACTATTAATAAAAAGCTTATATATATATATATATATATATATATTCATAGAATAGGTTCTATGTTCAATATTTTTTTTGATCATGACTACGTAATTCTTAAATGTAGTCGAGAATATACAGGCATATTTAAGAACATTTCTAACTGAATACAATTGAGCGCTCGTCTATATTTAACTTACTTTCTTTAGTAAGGAATAAAAAATCAGAAAATGAAAAGTAAAATAATCATTATATTTTAAGAAAGTAAGAATAGCATATACATTTACATACACATTCAAAACTTTTATTTATTCATAATTATTTTAATAATCATAAGAGCCAAAAAGCTAGTACTTTATTTTATAGAAATTCTATTTATATTGAAATAGATGCCAAAAAAAATATTCGTGTTATGTTAAAACTGAAGATGTTTCAAATTTTCTTAAATAATTGATTAATCAAAATAATACATATAATGCTAAATTGTTATCAGTGTACTGTAAAATATTCAATTTTAAATATTGCTTTAAACATTCAGATGAAAAAAGAAAAAAAGAATTGAAAATTCTGCAATCTCTAAGTTAAACAAATGAGATACAGTGTTTTCATTAAAGTGTTTACTTATAAAATAGCGTTAGAATAACGAAACGTACAATAGTAACTTACACGTTTTCTGAGAAATAATCTGAAAAAATAATGTATTCATTACTACATTATGCACTGAAGTTGAGAAAAATATTTGTTGCATCTTCAAGAATAATAAAGATACATTTTTTTTTTCTATTTTTGTCGTACTGTATTCAGTATAAAAGATAAATTTACAAAGGCGGAAAATTAGGGATGTCATTAAAAAACTAAGAATTTGTAAGAGAAATTTTCTTTTTTATTAAGGTTAAATCATAAAATAGGTCACGGACTTTTCTTATTATTTTTGAAAACTTCTTTTGATATTTATAAGTAGAAAAATATTTTAAACTTATTAAAAAAATTCAATATATTTTCATAATGTTAGATGAAAACATCGTATTTCTTATTTTCTTGAATAAAACAATGATATTTATTTAGTGCAAGTTTGAAAGTGTAACACTTTTGTCATATACTTTACTTAGGAATGAATTAGAATTTTTAGATCTCACCAAATATTTCTTTGGTTTTAGCATATAGGTACATTTAAATAAAATGCACCGGTGGATTAACAAGATTTCTTAAAATTTTATCCATAATTTTAATAGACATTACTGTAATTTTAAATTTTAAATATTTTATTAATTTCGTTTTTATGTTATTTCAGTTTAGCTCTGTTAGGTTGTTCTTAAAAATATGCATATATTGTTTTTCTGTACGTTTAAATTATTTCAAGAAATTTCGGTTACTTATTTATTGCGTACTGGGGTAGACGGGAGCTATTAATAATATTTTAGTCGGAATTTAATTTGTTTTAAATATTAAATAAATAGAACTAATTTCCCAGATTTTTAACCTTTTATCTAGGAAAATTAATTTTGTCAAAAAAAATTAAGCAAATGTAAACAAAAATCCACTAAATAATTAGAAACACTGTAAATACAAATTATTTTACTAAACATAAATTACTGGTATTATTTATTTATTTATTTATTTTTATACATACTTAGCGAATATATTTCGTACTTTTTTTTTTCTTTACGAACTTAACTGACATCAGATATCAATCTTGTTGTATTTCCTGTCACTGAGAAAAAATTATGTAACTGACATCTAGAATCTAAATTGTGGCTCTAATAAAAATAGTTCCATGTCATCCTTATAAATTTCAGTTCCCTTTGCGAGTTCTAGAAACATCTATTACAATTCTAGAGCGTTTGTCTATTTTATCGAGGTCAAAAATATTCAAAAATCTCTGCAAATAGATGCGACTACAAGAGGCGAGTTTTAGCAACTATAATCTTGGTTTATGACCAAATTCTAGAAAACCAATCAAGAATTTCCCGTAATACAAAGGATTCAGAATTTTCAGAATATTGTTTCACCATCTAGAAATGCATAGACTAGAAATTCTCGATCAATTCATATGTTCAGCTTATTGGCGTACTTCATACGCATAGCTGAGAAATCTATATTTCTAGTTTAGGGATTTAGAAAATGACAACTTATTCGTTCTACATGAAGGCTGTATATATATATATATATATATATATATGTATTTTCCTCAGGGGTGTTTCTAGTATAATTATTCCTATCTTTAAAGTTATGATCCATGTGAATACATTAAATTTAGAAAATTTATTTTACTGTGCTGTTATACTACTGTTGCGTTCATGATTCGTTATAGATTCACTTCTTCCTGTTTTTAAAAACAATCAAATGTTATATTTTTTCCAATAATTTTCCAAAAATCTGGCCTACACTCACCCCTAGAAAATACAATGTAATTATTACTCGAATACGAATTGGGCATTCAAAACTCACACCTAAATACTTATTACTTGGAGAACAACAACCTGTGTGTCCGAAATGTCATTTCAGTGCATTAATCATTCGTCTTGTCCTCACCGACTGCCCTTGCCTTCGTCATCAATATCGAACACATTTTAATTCTTCTTCGCCCAATATGACGAGCCTTTTAGGTGTAAATCCTCATTATCATTTGACAAACTTTTTGAAAGAGTCTGGTTTTTACTTCATCTGATTTTATTATTTACTATGTTCATCCTGTTTTACATTGGTTTTTAGTGTCTACACTGTTTTATTATTTTTGATTTTATCTTTGTGTATTTTTGTTTCTTATTTTTACTGAGTTTTTTTAATGACAATCTGGATGGGTTCACCCATCCAGAAGCTGCTTTTTATTCTTTTACTTTTGTGTGGCGCAGCATGTCCAAATATGGACCTTGTGCCAATAAAAGTTATTCAACCAACCAACCAATAATTTTCACGCAAATTATTTACCTAATTGATATGCAGATAAATAAATTTCATTCTATTCCAATATATATATTTTTACCATATAAAACATTTGTGGTAAACTAAAGTTAGAAAATATTACATAATCTATGAAAGCAAATCATCATTGTCATTCATTTTCGAAATCCTAGTTTCATATAAAGTTAAAGAGAACATTAGATATTAGTAATTAGAATTATTTCTGCGCAACAATAAACATCAAATTGTATGTATGTTTGTTGTGTAATTTCCCCGATGCGCTTCATGATATAACAAGAAACAACGCTATTAAATTAATAATTATTGTAATAGTCTGTCAACATTTGCGATTGAATTCGAATTTGATACTTAGTATTAATTATTTAAAGGTTAAAGTGTTACACTTGAATTATTACCAATTGTTGATATAAAGCTAGAAATATATTATAGGATATTCTTTAAAATGCCAATGTCCGAGAACTATTTACTATGTGGGTTTTGTTAAATCTATGTGTATATATATTAATCTATATGGACGATTGTTGAAAAATTTAAAATTTATGAAAAGGGTTTTGCAATATTTTTATCAATTCAAGAATGTTAAAATGTCAAACTGATGTTAATATTTTGGTGTTTTGTATATTATTTACATGAAATTAAAAATTTTATATTCTGTTGAATGTTTAATAAAAAGCAAAATTACTTATTCAACATCTGTTTTTTAGTTTGTTTGTTTTTTTTACTTTCAGAACAAACAAATGTAAGGAAAGTATTGTAATCATGTAAAAATTACAACTTTGAGATTTTAATGTTTCTATATGTTTTGAGGTTACCTGAGTTTCTTTTTCTATTGTCATGATAATGTATATGTGTGAGAGTGAACACTACAGCGTCTAAACGCCTTGTTTAAATGAGTTTAGCTTTGATATAAATGTTATAGATAACCATAGCACGCACTCTGTTGATTTTGGAGAATCTAGTACTTGTACGTTTTTTACAGAGACACAAAGAATGACTCTTTATTTTATGGCCTATGGACACAAATATTTTAAAGTGCGATATAATATAAACGACTTATTCGACTGAGCTCAAATTTATACACGTATTAAAGTTTATTATTAATTTATACACATATTATTAATATAATATTTTATTTTGGCGTTTCTGACGTAGTAGTTTATTCGGGTTTTAATATTCCAACGCCAAATCTCTTGTTATTATATATTAAAGGTTACCGTCACACGAAGTGTATGGATTTTAGTGAATCTAGCACTAACAATTTTTTTACAGAGATATGAAGAAAAATTCTTCATCATTATGGCTTATGGGGAATTTAAAGTTCGATAACATCTCAACGCTTTATTCGAATGAGTTGAGAATGTATACACGTATTATTGGTGACCATTACACGAGCTAGATTTTAGTGAAACTAGCACTTTTAGATTTTTACAGGGACACAGCGAAAAGTTCTTTTTCGCTATAATCGATGGGATGAAATTATTTTGAGTGCAATATCGTAACAATACACAATAAAGTAAACTACAAAAGCACCTTTTATACAACCGTTAATTTCTTAGAGTTCGAAGAGCCTAGTAGAGTCATTTCAGCTTTTTGTTTTTTTAATGGAATACACTATATATATGTCTCAAAGTGATGATACAGAAGTCTCGTACAAAAAATATTTCAAAAACATTATAAATTTTAGTGGTACATTGAAATTTATTATGTTTTAAAATCTTTTTTTATATTTCTCATATCATGAAAATTATAGTTTGAAAATTCGTATTTATACTGTGTACACAAAAATTGTAATTTGTTAAAAGGTATAGTGAAGTTCCAACATGATCTACTGAGATAATACAGCTTAAAGAGAATGGATTAAATATGAAGTAGAATATCCAGTAATACATAAAGTCGCTTTTAAGATTTCAAAATAAATTGTTTGTCAATTAATGTAGCAAGGTGCCATAAGCACATAAAATCAAAATCATAATTTCTAAGCAAAGGATTACGTGACGAAACAAAGTGATTTCGTAATTACATTTACAATTAAAATTTGGTTGAATTTTCGTATTATATTTCAAAAATACAAATTGCATTATATTTTTTTTGTATCATAGTACTATTATGGAACTATAAATGCACTTTTACGTTATTTAAATCATGTTTACTTTGATTGTAACTACTATAAATAGTCTGGATTAATAGTTAAAATAATTAAACAGAGTTAACACAACATGGTAAGAGGTTTTTTTTTTTTTTTTTTTTTTTTAATCCTATAGTTTTTACTTTCTTTTATCCATATATATGATGATAAAGTATTATTTTGGGGTCAAGTTTCGAAAATGAAAGTTTATATTATTTATTTTCATGGTTTCATGTGGCCTGAATCCCAAAACCAGGATTTTAGAGATTGGACTCTCTCTCTCTCTCTCTCTGTGTGTGTGTGTGTGTGTGTGTGTGTCTGTTTCTGTTATAAAAATGTCTCAAGAATAAATAGAAGATGGAAATACAAATTTGGTAATCTAAATCTGAATCATAGAAGAATGCTACATTAAACTTTTCGTTGAAATCCAGCAAAAATTCCTGTACAAGGACATCCAAGTGATTTCCAAATCATTATGTCTATATGCGGATTTTCTTTAGGTACGTTTAATATCTACAGACGCACTAAAAAATATGAAATGGACATATATTTTTATATGCATAACATCATTTTTCATGTACATTAGGGTATGAAAATCTATGATCATTCCTTTATTGAGCTGCCCAGAAGGATATACCGGGTGATCCAAAAGTCACAGAAAAATAAAATATATATTATTCAAAAAGTATTGGCCGTAGCACAGAAAAACATGGGATTTTTTTAGGAGATAAAAGATTTACTTAGACATTATATTCAATATCCTTCACCAGGTGATGTTGTAATTGTAAAATTACTTTTTTACAGTGGTGCAGTACCTTCGATAACTTAGCTAGGAGTATAAATGTTGAATGAGACTTCCATCATTCATTACAATGACAGTCTGATGTTCCGCAATTGGAAATTTTGCTAAAAGAGCTTCAGAATTCGCAATATGGCGTCATTTGATCCGGCGTATGTGTTTAAAATGTGAGAGGATAATATAAATAGGGCACAATATGTTATTGAAAAATGTAGCTAATAGTTTTCCTTATATTTATATATATAATATATAATATATATATATATATATATATATATGTATATCAGGGCGCGAAATTTCCGCTCGCCAGCTCGCCATTGGCGAGTTGAAATTTTACAGTGACGAGTAAAGTTTCGGTCTAAATGTAGATAGAGCTCTTAAAGTATGCGGTGCTACAAAAAAAAAAAAAAAAAAAGAAAAGAAAAGAAAAAGAAGTCGATTTATAAACGTAAAATCATGCTAATCTTAGGTAAGGTGACTAGACATCCTCCTTTTTAAGAGGACAGTGTTCTTTTTCAACACTCTGCCCTTTTAAACGAAAAAATAAATAAATACAGGACTATAAAGTCCTTTTTTTTATGTTTTTCATCATCTGTCCTGTTTTTCAAATGAAAAGGATTTAGTCCTTAATTAAAAAAATTTCGCAGAACTGGGAAGATAAATCAGCTGTTGGCTGTATCGAACGGTGAACACTAACTTTTTTCTTCATTAGGTTCGCAAAAGTACAACTTTCTAATAAACTTGCCAAAGCACATTATGGTTTATATCTATTCAGATTTTTCAAATCATATAGAAATAAAAGTATTCCCTATATTTTTACGGTCCTTTGAACCAGAGCACGGAATCACTATTGAAATTGTCATAAAATCATTAAGAAGGTGGCGCTCCGGTTGATACGCGGTGGGTTGATGTGTGTTCTCACTTTCGCATGAATAATATTCTTCATAAAAATAGGCCCACCAGTGACCGAGAGGTTCTGTTCTCGAAGCTGGTATACGTGAGGAGCTGGGTTCGATAACCGGTACGCTCGATGGCTTAACCATTAGCAGTTTCAAGTGGTTTCTCCGAAACTAGCGTAAATACAGGCTAGGACCACTTAGAACGGAACCTCCCCACGGAGGTCTCTCCTACTCAGACCTAAAGCCCTAGTGCAGGCAATTGGCCTTAATTATAAAATTACCACCACATCACAAAAATATGCAAAAGTTAGTTCAATTCATTTTATGTCCTCCTGGCAAAAACGCTCAAACAAATCGACTGTTTTCTTTAATGAACAAAATGCAGACATGAGATAAAAATCCCCTTTATATACCTACTTTATAAACTTATTAACTACTAACACAAATTTAGGTTATGCTAGGGAAAACTTTTATAAAATGTTGATAAGGACTGGCTATTTGTTAAAACAAATCGTTTCATCTGCGAATATTAATTTTATTTTTTCATTTACTACTTTTATTTTTTATTTTATGATTGTGATTTTAATTAAAATAAAATGTCTACCAACTTTTTTATGTAACTGCGTGAAAGTAAAAAAAAAAAAAAGTCTATAGCAAAAATTAATAATTAACAAAAATCTATATTGTCTAGTGACACCTGTAAAAAGTAGGCATTTTCCCTCTTGTATCCGTATATTATTATTAATTTAAATTAAAGTGTACTGATCCAAATTCATAGATAAAAATGTGTTCACCGCTTGTGTAAAGTAGCTTTTGTTCGTTTTCATTCAATTTTGTGTCCGCTAAAATGACCTGTTTTTCAAAGTTGAATGTCGTCTATTTTCTTATAAAATAAACGACATTGCGTAATTTCTCCTCTTTTTCCAATAAATATTCTGGTCACCTTATACATAAAATATAGAGTAAGTTAATCATATTCAGTTTTTTTTTCTGCGAGTGCAACCTAAGTTGAAATTTCGGGCCTTGATGTATATATTAAGCCCACTCTTTTCTGTACATTTTACTGAAAACTGCATAGAGCTACAGTCAGTACCTTTTGAATAATACATTTTTTATTTTTTCTGTGACTTTTGAATCATCCAGTATGTACACTAAGCGACAAAAAAAAAAAAAAAAAAAAAAAAAAAAAAAAAGCCGCAATCGGATGTTTTCCTTTTCACCTTCTACAACCGCCAATTGTATCATTTAAAAAGCAAATTTTCGAACAGATTTTATTATGTTGTCTCCACTTACAATTTAGCTTTGAGTCTAGTGTTAAGAACAAAATGCAATTTTCAGGAAAATTGTAATTTTAGAAATTATTTCAAAAATGGTAAGAATAAGGCAGTTAATTATGCCACAAAAAGTATTAATTTTTGAATGAAAATCAAGAAATATTTTAATACGTGAGTTGGCAAAATAATTAAATATTAACGAAACATTGTGAAAGGTTTTCAGCAAGATATAAAATTTTTTGACCGTTTAAAATGGAAATTTGGCTTTAGTCGGCCATGTTGCCCATCCAAGCGAGATGACCGTAAGTTAAAAAGCCATTGCTTATAAAATCAGTTTGTATTACATTGAGAACATGAAATACATTCAGAAAAAATGTTTAGCAGCATAATATCTTTAACTACAGTGCGTCAACTATTACACAAAGAAGATTTAAATGGCAGAAAATTTAAAAAAATTTCATTCTTAGTGAAGAAAATTAGGAAACAAAACCTCAGATGGCTAAAAAAATTAAAAAATTTTAGTAAATTATTGGGCTGAACTGGTTCTCTCTGAGTCAAGTTTAACTTATTTCGAACTAAAGAAAACAAGCAGATCTGACAACGAAAATATGACCGACTTAATGAAAATCGCACTTTTAAAGCAATGGCACATCCTCCGTACATTGTGGTACGGAGGTGCATAACTTTTCAAACAGTCGGGATATTTTTATGCTCAAGGGATCAATTAACTCGAAATAAAGCGCAGTCTTTATAAAAGTGGTGCCTAACTGACTATTTTGGAGGTATTTTGGACATTTCCGCAAAGAGCATTTCAAGATGATAATGCACCTTACTATGTGGCGTCTGTGGTAATTTTATTCACATCAAATTGTCAAAATTTCCTGTCCATTCCCATGAGAACCTATAATTCTGTAAGTAATCACATCTTTTATCACTTTAAGTTAAATCCCACAAAAGATACAGTAGAATATCTTCTTTGCCAAACATGGAAATAGTCCTAATCGCGATCAGCTCGAAAATGTTTTGTCTATAAAAAGATGGGGGGAGGGGAAAGGATTCGAAATTTGCCAAGTCTTTCCCAACTCATTTTTTCTTTAGTGCGGCTTTTTTTTTTTTTTTTTTGTCGCTTAGTGTACACTCTATGACAAAAAAAAAAAAAAAAAAAAAAAAAAAAGACGCACCAAGATGGAGTATTGAAAACTGGACATAAATTGACATGCATACAGGTTTCGATGGAAAATGCAAAACTTTAAAATTTCGCCGTCAGCAATAAGCACGTGACTCTGCAGCACACCTTAACTGCGCAATTGGCAGAATATTAAAAATGAGAAATTTTGATTCCAGTTCATAAATTTTTCGAGAATTTCATTCATTCTACTCAGATAGACAGTAACTATGCCTATACAAAAACTTAACTGTCCGAGAAATGTCACGGGGTTATCAGCTCGTACCTCTCTAAGAGAAAGATCAAGGTCAACTGGGGTGATGGCTTCACAGAACTGCCTCAGACAAAGGGCTGCCCTCAGGGTACCTGCCTGGGTCCGGTTCTGTGGAATCTAATAGCAAATGTTAACAAAAATGAATACAGAAGGATATGACATATGTGCTTATGCTGATGACATCTCGGTAATTCTCTCGGGAAGGGTGAGGACTGACCTGGAGAACCAAGCCAAGGGCGCACATTCCCTCTTCAGTAATATTCTCAACGAACTCGACCTAATTTTATCTACCTCAAAAACACAAGCTCTGACATTCGCATTCCCCAAAGCTCTCAAAAGGTCTCCTATGATGAGGATCAACGGTGTCAGTCTTCACCACGTCCGAAACCTCAAAATCTTAGGCATAGCCGTCGACAGGAACCTCAACTGGACGGCCCATATAAACTAAACAACTAAAACTGAAAAATATGTCACACTATCGTAACGCCACAAAAATGGTACGAAAGAGTGGGGAATCTCTACCTCTTTCCTCAAAATATGGTACTATTCCCTCATAGACAAGATCTCTAAATATGGCGCGGGCGTCTGGAGAGGTCACCTGTTGGCGGCAAACGAAACCGAACTCGACTCAGTACAAAGATCTTTCATCCTTCAAATCCCCCGAGGTTAAAAAACTGACTCCACTGACGCCCTGACCGTTGTCACGGGAATCCCTCATGCCCACCTACAACTTCAATACTGCTATCAAAAAACTAATATTGTTCAATTAAATAATACTTAGCTTGCAAACTCTCCTTTTCCTAATCTAATTATACAATCCTTTACAAACAGCTGGAATATCCATCCGGCAAAGGATGTTGCATCTTCTCTCACCAACTGTAACATTAATAGCTTTTCACACGTAGCTCCTGTGGCGATCTTTACAGATGGCTCCAAGACTGAACACGGAGTTGCAGTTGCACTCTGTGTCCTTAACAACAATGAAACCATCTTCCAGTGGTCCTGCAGGCTCGAAAACTACAATTCAGTTTTTCAGGCGGAATTATTTGCCATCCTTAAGGCTGTCGAATGGGCTGAGGAAAATGTTCACACTTACCCAAGTATTAAAATCTTTAGCGACAACCTTTCGGGCCTGCAAGCCATTGCCCGCTACAGGAGTAAGCACCCCATAATATTGAAAATAAAACTTAAGCTCTATAACCTAAAATCCATCATCTCCCTGGCACACGTTTCTGTCCACAGGGGTGTCGTCGGGAAAGAAATGGCAGATCATTTAGCAAAAACTGCCACAGAACATGCAACGATTGATTTTAACTTACTCGCCCCCCCCCCTTTATATGTAAAATCTAGACTCAAGGACAAATTAAAACAAAATTGGCAATCCCTATAGGATAACTCCATCAAAGGCAGATATACTTATAACCTGATCCCAAATCCCACTTCAAACACTTGGACCCTTACTCCCCCTATCAAGGCCTTTCTCACGGGTCATGGCCCATTTCAAGCATACCTTTATAGGTTCCACCGACGACGCTCACCCCTGTGCCCTTCTGGTGAGGAAGGCACTGCTTCCCATTACTACTTCAACTGTCCCCTTACCTCCAGTTTTCACCTACGAAACCCATCCCCAAGACCAGGAAACTGGTTAGATAATATCATCACGAGACCCTCCCTAATCCAAAAACTAAATAAAATCTACGCACTTTTAAAAGATATTACTAATTTAACAGATTAACCTCCAAGTTTCTTCCTACTGACTTAAGTTGCAGCCTGCAATTGTGATCATCATAAGCCACTCAGTTCTGCAGCAGTACACCAAACTTGTACAGCAACGTTACTAAATTAGCCACTGTTGCCCCTTGTCGCGTGGGGCGAAAGCCCGGCAACAACATGCAAATGTCAAAAAGACTTTTATCAATGCTCCTAAACCAACTCAAAGACTAAAACGAATGAACTGAAATACTTAATTATGGACTCAGCTAATGAAATCATAGACTAAACTTCTCATTGCAAAGTCTTAACAAAGCTATTTATTCCTCCTTGTGCCCTCTGTCGCGTGGGGTTTAATCCCGGCACACCTGCTATAAATAAAATATCGCCCTCTGTCGGTTGAGGCTCAATGCCTGGCGAATTTTGTAAACGCTTGTTGAATTCTCAATAAACGTACGGAGCAGTTCCCTCTGTTTCGGACACTTCTTGCCCGAGACACTGAAGCGCTGAATATCGTTCCAAGAGCGATGAGCTGGGACTGTCCCCTGTTCAGTAACTATGCCTCGCATACAGGTGCGCAAACAATATGAGCAGATGGCAGAATTTGAGTGAGGCGTGTAGTTGGGCTAAAAGAAGCCAGTTGGTTTAATCTGCGAATTGTTTGACAACTGGATGGGAACGATGCCACTATTATATGATATTGAAAGGAATGTGTGAACCATGACCGAACACAGCGTCAGGAAGGAAGCGGTCGGACTAGAGAAAGGACAGAACGTGAGAACCGATCAATCGTCAGAGCGGTACTCAAAGCCCCATTTCATCATTACCACCGATCCTACGTGCAACTGGTACTTCAGTGACTTCAAAGACCATTAGTAGGCTGTTCAGGGAAATGGGGTTGAGCTCAAGGAGCCACTTGTGCGGACTACTATTAACCTTTTCAAAGGGGCTCTTATGAAATCCTATAGTGAAGTGTGACAGATGCTGTCACAACCCTTTTCAAAAGGTTAAACTTTGTGTACTGACAAGTACATTTGAAGTAATATCAGGATTGTTCGAAGTGGAATGTCACTGAATGACGTAGAAATGTCTTCAGTGATCAGTCTCACTTCGATTTGAGCCCCGATGACTAGCGAAGACGCGCCTGGAGACGCCCTGAAAAAAGGGGGGTATCCAACCTGACTGTCACCCGACAACCAGGAGCGATTGTCTGAAATGTCATTTCATTTCATTGCAGGACCCCTTTGGTTGTCATCCGTGGTATATGTATAGCACAGGTAAGTTGACGATATTCTACGTCCCGTTGTGTTTCTATTCATATCAAGCAATCCTGATCGTATATTTCAGCATGATAATAACCGCCCGCGCACACAGATAGTTTCTATTGCTTATTTTCCTGCTTGTCTAACATTATTTTGGCCAGTAAAGTCGCCAGATCTCTCTCCTACTGAGGACGTTACGAAAATCATGAAAAGGGACCTACAACTAGCTTGGGATTTTGCCAATCTAACGCATCAATTGGACAGAATTTGGTATGATATCTCGCAGGAGCATGTCTACCAACTCTATCAATTAATGCCAAGCCGAATAACTGTTTACAAAAGGGTCAGAAGTGGACCAATGCGTTATTGACATGTTGACGTTTGTGAGGCTGTTTCTCTAGATTAAACCATCCAAATTTTCTGACACTGTAATCATTTGTTTTTCTTCGCATGCACATCACATCTACCAATTTCCGTAACTCCTTCTTGGTGCGTCGATTTTTTTTGTTATAGAGTATATATATATATATATGTGTGTGTGTGTGTGTGTGTGTAAAAAGTTATTTTGAGTGCTTGTCTTTTGTATAATTATGTGTTTCAAGCCCCATAAAAATACTAAAATCAAGTTTGTTTTTTTACGGTTGGTCTTTCTGTATGTCTGTTGTCGCCATGACTTAAAAATAACTAAATGCAGGCTATTGGAATGTTGCATTTAAAAGTTCATAGGAGCTGCTACTCAAGGATGTTAAGTTTTATGGAGTGGTGCGTATTTGAATAATTTGGAATAAACATTTAAATGTAATTATCACAATGAAGTCTATATAAATGTAGGTACTCTATTCAAACAAATAGTTGACGGGGACTTACATTAAATGAATAAACATTTATCTATGGCTTTGAAGATGAGTTGAGTATTTCACATTATATATGAACTTCACGACGGAAAACATTGATTGGTATCAGTGATATATCTTATTTTATATTTAATAGACTTATTTTAAATATTTGAAGCATACAAAATAACAAAATTGCCTTATGCTATTACAATATACGTGAATGTTACACTAATATAAATAATAATAATAATAATAATAACACAGTAACGCAAGCCTAAATTATAATATGTTAATCTAAATATCCTTCATACTCTTTTTAAAGATATATAAAAAAATTTCTTTAATAAACACGCATATGTTTGTATATTTGAATTACATTTTAAGAAAGAAAAACAACTGAATTAAATAAATTTAAAAATATACATTTCATTTCATTAATATGAATACACTGAAAATTTTCAAATAATTCTGGATAATTTTGCTTTTCTTTCCAAAGAAGGAAATCTAATGTTATACTGAAATTCCTTAACCTAAATTTATTCTGTTTTATCCCGATTCAAATGTGCACTATTCAGTAAAAATATCTCTTTTTCGAAAATGATTTCTATTTAAACAGAAATTAACGCAATGAAATGACATTTTAAGAAACTTTACTTTTACTAAGCGCTTTAAATGTTTCCTTTGAGCATTGAAACAGTCTTCTACTGGTAATTGAAAGAAAGATTTTTTTAAGTGGTTTTATTTGTAAATCATTTGTTTATATATACGAGTTTCTGAATGTGTATATATTGTGAGGTATGCTGAAAGTAAAATGTAATAAATTCCTAAAAATCTAAAATCAGTACTCTAATGTATTGATATTAAAAAGAGCTTATGTTATTTTATGTTTATGTGATTTTATTTATTTATTTATTTATTTATGACTCAAACTAATTAAAAACCATTTTTAAGAGTATATTATAGAAAATTAAATATCTTGTCTGCAGTCTACATTTTTAGAAATAGACAATTGCTTGATTCACCTACTTTCGATCAGGCTCTGTATATAGCAACAAAAGTAATAGTTTTATACAAATTTCTAAAAAAGAAAATGAATAAAATGAAATAAAAAACTGTCAGCAATAATCAGTTTTACAAAAATAATAAAATTTATTTTATGTCTGAATAGGCAGAAATCAGATTTACGGACATTTAGAGATGTTGAGATAAAGCTATAAGTTCTATATATTTAATTAGAAAGATTTATAAAGTGATTTAATAGGGATAAAATACATGGTACCTTCTGACTGCGTTGAACAGTGTAAAATTGTATAGAGTTGTTTTTACTGCATGGTATTTCTCTGTAAATAATAATAATAATAATAATAACATACTTCAAAAGAACATTAAAAATATAAGTATGCATTTAAGGATAAACCTGATCACTGACACATGTGTCATTTACACTTAAGAAATAACTAAAAATGTAATTATAAAATATAAGAATATAAGAATATTGTGAGAAAAACAAGAGCTCATTGAATAAATACATTTGTTTGCGGTGGTCAGAAAGTTGAACGGTACAATATATATATATATTATTAACCTTTTGGGTACATTTGACGAGTGAGACTCGTCATCTGCTTACTTGGACGAAGTTACGGTGGTCGAGTCTGACTCGTCATCTGAATTTAAGAAGTAGGCGTTAATGTTTGCGGCACCCCCGCCAGTGGGCGTTGATTGCAAACACTTTCCTGGCGTTTTTTATGATATCTTACAACCGTACTTATATAATCAATATAAGTATATTCCAAATAAAATGTATTACTTTTACATATTAACACTTTCGCGACCGCTGACGTAGATTCAAACCATTTGGAAATCTGTAACTCCACCAGTGGGCGTTTCTTTTGCAATTTGTATGCTATTTTTTTCTTAAATATATAATTAATATTCACAATTTTTCAATGAAATATACTGTGGATACAAATACTTTGATTAGAAAGAATAAAATTATAATTATATCCATTTGTAATATAAATTATACAGAAAATTTTGTTCTGAAATATTGTAACATGGGAGAATAACGCCCACAGGCGGACCTTACTGTCAAAAATTCAAAATCATTCCATATAGCGACAAATTAAATCCGCCCCTTGGGCATAAAAATCTTCAAATAATTCAGTACTCAAAGGGTTAATAAGGGGAAGAAGAGACATAAAAAGGCCACATAAATGATGGACGGAGATCGGACCAGGCCTTCAGCCGTTTTTATGACGGTAAGTATCAGTTACTAATAACCAGATATTTACAGTAATTTCTTTTTTTCAAATTTCATGTATTCATCTTCATCACTTAATTTTAAGTATTATAGTATTATTTTTTCCTTTTTCCAAAAGTGAAAAATAAAAACGTATCGCTACAAAAAATAGATATTTATTTTACAGATATAGAAATACAAAAATATAAGTCATATTTCATAAAATGCGAAACTAGGTATTAGTATAATAAAACTCAGAGACTAGTACAAAAATATAACATTAAAATATTACGTAATCTATATTTCAGTTACACAAATGTAAGTTTTAATATGCAATAGCCTTTATCACAAACTTTAAAAACATATCAAATATCAATCGATGATTTCAACACAAATTATATCGATGCATAGCTCTTGTAACTAGGATCAAGAAAAACATAGGATTGACCTGTTCAAAATGTTTTCGACAATTTTACACTGTAAAAAAATAACTATTACCAGCTGCAACAAACTCTCTGTGATTGCAGAAATAATTATTTTCTCCAATCACAGAGAGTTTCTTGCAGCTAGTAATAGTTATTTTTTTACAGTGTACATACTTAGAGAAGTACTGTAACTACTTGGTAAGATGGTAATTTCTTGCTTTCTTTATAATTCTTTTTTTTTTCTTTCAAAAAAAGAACTATATACCGTAAACTGTTTATTTTGAACTAGCAGTATGTATGGATTTTTTTATCGTCTTATTACATACCGAAGTAGCATTTTAACAGTTGATATATATATAGTGCAGTTTTAGAAATGGAAAATTTATTTCAACAAACAGTTTTCTAAACCTAAAAATCATAAGAAATATAAACAGAATGTGAAAGATTCTTATAAATTAACGAAAAGGTGCAACCGGTAAAAGTATAAGCAAAACAGGTTCTAAAAAATCCCCCCCCCCTTTAATACAAGAACTAATCCAAAAAAAAAAAAAAAAAAGAAGAAAGAAAGAAGGAAAAAATCCATCGACAATATGGCAACAAAAATTCAAAATCCCCCAAGGCAGAAATAGAATAAAGTTGTGTATCATGAGTGTTTTACTTATTTATTTACTTTTTGTATGTATCAGTCAGTACACTAATTTAACATACAAATAAATGAGCGGATATGTGTGACTGCACTTGCACACTGTTGAGCCCGAATATTTGACTTATTCAAATTGATATTTAAAAAATAAATTCTGTCAAAGACAAAATTTAGTTTGTACGGAGGACTATTGTTTTAAATCTGTAAAATTTTTACTTTGTATTTTTTACTTTTTCTTTATTTTTTATTTTTAATCCCATTTTTTGAACGTAAAACTGAGCCACGTACTTTTTAAAACAACTGAAATGAATTAAAATGAAGTATTGCCACCAAAATTTCATACTTAATGTAATTTTAAAAAATCTAACTGTCGTGTCAAAAAAATGTTTCCACCCCTGGATTCAGAGAAATGGCTCATTTCATTTGGTACCAAATTTGTAACGATTGGGCTGATACGTCTAATTTATTTTCCCCTTTTTTTTTTTGGTGTTACACAAAACTGGTCTAGAAAAACTGGCGACGACGTTTTTATCGAGATTGAAACTAATAGACCTCCTAGTCCTAAAAAATAAAAATAAAACATTCCTATTGCATGTACGCAAATTGTATTATTTAGAACATTCTGTAAAGGTGTATTTTATACCATCCATAAACGTACAATTCCAGTTCTATGAAAAAAGTAAAAATGTAACACCGTCATAACACTTTCTGTCTTAGTGCGATTATTACAAATATGGGAAGATTCCCCATTTTAAATTTGGTTTAGTTGACACGTATTATACGTGTCAACTAATCTTGTCTATATATGACACGTATATAGACAAGAAACATTCAAAAGTAATAAAAAATAGTTTTTTTTTTTTCTTAGCAGTTTTAATATTTCATGTTAATTTTATTTACGCTATATACTATTGTATTTAGTAAAAATTACTCGTGATTTTTTTTTATAATTTTGTTTACTTAAATGTAAATAAAAGACCATGAAATTATTTGAATATATTTATTTTAATTAATTTTGAAAAATTTCTACATAAAATTTTCATATGGTGGTATTAAATTAAATCAAAATTTTATGCAGCCATATGAACAATTTTTTTTTTTTTGACAATTTTTTACTTTTAAATTAATAATAAAATAAAAGTGCCCATTACAATACGTTTTTCTATAGTATTCTATAAAACAGCGTCTTTTATCAGTTAATATAAACCAAATTATAATACACACTGCATCGCGAAAATAGCATTCACTATATGCTCGTTTTGTAAATTTTCAGCAATAAGTGCTGATATGCAGCCCTCTAGAAAACTGCTGAAGGAATAACAGCTCCATCTGTTGGGCATTATACACCCAAATCGAATCCCCATAATCCTTTTTAATATGACATACCAATTTACTTCACATGAAAGGTGTAAGAAATGAAAGAAAAATTAAATGAAAGAAATTTTCTACTACAAATTTCATTTACTAATTGTAATAGATTTAAATAATTCAATAATTATTTTAATAACTACATAAGGTTTTCATTTAGTTTGTTTTTAATTGACACAATATTCCTAAACTATTCTAAAATTTTCATACGATTAAAGATCAAAAATATTTACCAAGGCTTTTAAATATTCCCTATGTTTTTTAATGTAAATACTTGCAAATTTAAAATGCAAAAGTTCTTCGATTTATACAATTTACCGATTTGACAGTGTATTTAGAGAGTAACCGTCACTTTCAGTGACATAAACTGCTTTATAACCCTTCAGAGTGATATCGAGTGATATTAAATATTTAAGAAGTATTTCAGACGAACTTTTCATAGAAAAGACTTTCTTAGCAAATATTTTACATTTTTAGGTAAACATCTGACAGAAAATATTAACAGTGATATTGTATTGCTAATAAATTATTAAAACGATTAATATATATATATATATATATATATTAAGAATAAAGTTAATATTTTAAAATATCTCATATGTTTTTAATGTGTAAAAAAAAAAAAAGTCTTCATAATTTTTTTTAGGGTTTAAATACTTTTGAACGAGAGAATAATCAGTAAAAAAAATGCCATGAATATATTTAGATAAATTTGAAAATAAATAAATTACTTTTAAAACTTATTTTTAGGCAGTATTGATAAAGATTTTATCTTTCTATTACAACTATTGGAATACTTGTACATTTTAGATTTTATCTGTTTTTTTCTTCACTATATCAATCTAAAACAAATTGTGTACATGGAAAAATTCCCTATAATTAAAATGACTAAAAATAACTTTGCTAGAAACTCCATTTTCTTTAAAAAAGTAAAATAATAATAATAATTATAATAATTATTATTATTATTTAATATATATATATATATATATATATATATATATATATATATATATTACTATTTTTGGCGTAACTATGCTCATAATTATTACTATGCTATCAATGTTAAAGAGCTAATTCTTCGTCATTTAATATAGTTATAAAACACGTAAAAACTGCTAAACTTCCATTAAATTATGGTCAACCATCACGGAGATATTGTGCGTGCAAGATTATACATGGTCAAAAAATTCACTCTGACATTTTTATAAAAAAATATTTAAATAAAAAAATGTAAAATTATTTTAGAAGCTGTATTCGAGAGAGAAGTCTTTTCTTAACATTTTTTAATATTTATAAGTTTTAAAAATAATTATATTTTGAATTATTTTCTATAAAGTTATGGTTCTTTTTTTCTAATATTATCTCTTATTAAAGGCATCTCACCCCTTAAAAATAAAACATTCGAAAATTATTATTTGTTAAAAAAAAAAAAAAAAAAAAAAAAGTTTATAGAATAATCTAAATTTTAACGTTGCATGAACGAACATGTAAAATCTTCCTTTTTCAGGGAATTTTCTGAAGAGCTTTACTGTACTTATTTACTTAAAGGCATTCAGAAACTTGAAATATGAAAATGACATTCAAGACCTTATAATTTTTGTTTGTTAACTCCATAAACCAAATAAAGTATTTTTGCTAATTTGAATGTTTTAAATGTGTATTTTCATCTTAGTTTGTTTGAAGATTTTTTTTTTTTTTTTTTTTTTTTTTTTTTTTTTATGATGTGTCTGTTTGTTATATGGGTCATTCTCGGATAATGGTAAATATTGGTTTTAGAAAAAAAAATTGTTTTAATTCCTGATTTTTTTACATTAATGCAATTATCCATGTCTGCTATAGAGGAAAAAATTACCAGCAGAGATCGTTTGCCTTAATTACAGATTAATTAATTTTTTTATTTCCATTGCAACATGGTAATGACATTTGTGAACATGGTAATGACAGACAGAACCACAGAAAAGGCCAATGGCGAAATAATTACACATTTATTTATGGATAGCTGTATTTATCATTCTAATTTGTAACAGAAAAATTAAAATGTCTAGACGATATATAGTGGTGAGATTTTTTGAATAATTTTCACTATACGAATCCTATAGCTGTCTGTTTTAACAGGCGACATAAAGTGATTTACACTTTACTGCCCAGCAGTCATTACCATGTTCCTATACATCATTACCATGTTCCTAGATATCATTACCATGTTTTCAAAACACCTTGGTAATGATCACCTTGGTAATGACTTTTTTAATGTTAAGCCTATTTATGGCTAAATTATAGCAATTAAAAGCTAATGCAATATTCATTCTGTATGTGGTCCCAAAGATCTTTATAAATCATCCAGTAAATTAAAATTTATTAATTGCGTATTTCCGTAATAATGGACTTCGTAATGACACACAATAAGTACACTGACTATAATTTTAGAACAAAAACAGCAAAATGAAATAATTTGTATTTACTTAAACTAAAAAAAAACTTGTCTGCTTGTAAGGGCATGAAACACTTTTGACAGGTTGATAATTATGACAGCACCAACTAGTAGTGAGGTACTGAAAAAAAATTGCACACCTTGGTAATGACAATTACCTTTAGGAACAAATTTTAAATAAGAATAATTAATAGATTTCTTTTTTTTTATGCCTAAAATTCCAAAGATATTAAAAGTAGAAAAGTGAAATATACCTAGCAAATTGTTAGTTTTGTTTAAATTTTTTTTCAATTCTTTAAAATAAAGGTTCAAATAAAAACTTTGGAGTTTGGGACAATCCTTGGTAATGACATTTACAACTTTAAAAATATTTTAAATATTTAAATTTTACTTTTTTTGGTTTTCAAATTACTGCACAGTGTAGTGCGTGAAAAGAATTGTTGAAAAAAAATTTTAATTTTCATAGTTGACTTCGTCAAGTAACATTTTTTAGCCAAGGACACAAAATTTACCATTATGTGAGAATGACCCATGTATATGTGTGTGTGTACGTATGTGTGTGTATGTATGTGATCGAACACGCTAGTGTCTAAACGCTTTGTTCGAATGAGCTGTAAGTTGGTACGCATGTTGCAAGTCACCATAGTACGAATCCTATTGATTTTGGTGAATCTTGCACTTATAGTTCTTTTTACAGGGGCACAAAGAAAATTTCTTTATCAATATGGTCTATCGTACCAAATAATTAAAAGTGCGATACCGACTAAACTCCTTATTCAAAGTAATTGAAAATTTATATACATGTTATACGTCACCGTCACACGAACTTTATGAACCTTAGAGAATCTAGAACTTATGGTTCTTTTTACATGGACAAAATGCAAATTTCTTCATGATTGTTGGATATGGGCTCACATTTTAAAGTGCGATAGAGTCTAAATGCCTTATCCGATGAAGCTGAAAACTTATATAAATATTATAAGTCTCTGTTGCACTAATTATAAGCATTTTGTTGAATCTAGCATTTGTAGTTTTTTACAGGGACACAATGAATTATTCTTTATCATTATGATCTACGTGTTTGGTAAAATAGCGTTAAATTAAACATCGTGCACTATATAAAGAAAAGCACCCAAACACCCTATTATAATTTTCTCTTTTGTTTATTTAACAACTCCTCTTACTTTACTTTATCTACAAAATCGTTAATTACTCAATGTTCGGAAAGTCGAGTGGAGTCACACAAGATTTTTTTTGTATGCAGCTTATTTTTCGAGTGGCGAAATTTTACTGACAGAAGTTTGAAAACTGGCTGCATAATAACGTTCAAGAAAATTGTCCCGTGCTAACAAATCGTAAAGATACTTAAAAATCTTTTACACAAGGCTGCAAAAGTTATTATCATTGTAAAACCTTTCCACAGAAATAATATTCTTGTCCGCAACTGAAATGTTTGTTTGGATATCGAATTTGTGTGTAATATTTAGTCAGAAGCTATGTCTGATCTATAACTTGTTGCACAAGGTGCTGAGTTAGAAATAGCAGATCGAAACCAAGAAAACCTCTTACCGAACAGACAGATATTTATCCTGTGCTTTCAAGTCAAGATTATCCAGAACTCCACTTCGTTCAGGTTCTGTTTCGATAATTACTACATCTTCTATTAAAAAATCCGTAATGAAGAAAGCAAGAGAAAAGACAGAAAATCAGGAGATGTTAAATAAAACGGGGATGGAAACTACTAGCTCTCTCAATTTTGCTGCAACGTCTGCAATTTCAACATCTAAAAACAAAATCACTCCACGTTTTCCTCTAAAGTTTAAACTTTCAAAAAAAGGAGAAAAAAAGACAAAATAATACTAATTAATCAAAGTAGATGAGACCTGAACGATTCCTCTGAGTCAAGCACTGAAAAAGACGATGTAACAACTCTAAAAAAATTTGAAACCACTTTCATTTAGATAGATTCTAAAGAAACGAATTGGTAATATTGCCAAATACATATTGTTCGGTGATTTGTTTTCAAAGGACCGTTGTGACGAAAACTGGAGGAAATGCACAGTATGTTTTCAGCGGTGCCATGAGGAATGCGGTGGAATACGGCATTTTATTTTGTCACGTGGCCTATTTCATGATATTCCAGTATTCGTCTTTATTACCCATATAGCAAATATTCTTTTATTGGAACTCCCACGGTAATTCCAATATTTCCTATATTCCTCCCAGCGTATTCCGTAGGAATGCAAAATGTCCGCCGCAGCGGCCTCCGTAGGGGCATCGTCATTTAGTAGTTCCGTCGTTGTTCCCCAGAACTACCTCTGTCAAATCATTCCTAGAAATATCAAATCACATTTTTCCTCAGATTTCTCAAACATGATCCGTGAAGAATCCGGAAGGGTCAGGCATTCCCAGGGAGCGATGTAGGAAGATCATTGTTATGTGGGTACTGTTGACTGTTGTAATATCCTAATGCAAACAAAAAATAATATTTTCTGTTTGGGCGATTTCAATGAAGAAAAATTTCTCCAAATTACCATGTTTTCTCTTTTGTTTCTTATTTACAATGTTTTAATTAAAATTTTCCAACGAAAACTCATGCACATGTTCTTTTTACAAATATTTATTTACAATAATTGCGTTTTAATATTCCGATTACCAACAAAACCGAAAAAGATGATATCTAGTAGAGGTGGAAAACTATATGGCCGTATACAGATATCAGTTTGAGCACGAGATCAATGCTAAGGAAAAGCCTAAATATCCGAATAGCAAGACAAAACACACAAGAAGCCAACTTACCTCTCACTTCTCCTCCCCCTCCCCCCCCAAAATAAATAAATAATAATAACAATTCTTTCCAAAGAATTAAAATATTATTTTAAGGATGATTTAAGAAACGGAGACGATTTTTTTCATTATAATATATCCCTGCCATATATTCTAAAATATCAGATCATAACTATTCAGTTTTTACCTTCTGTAGTGGAAAATTTTCTGAAGATTGAGGAGAAGAAATGTGGATGAAATATTTGAGTTACTTTTCCGATGCATTGAAAGATCGTTTCATTAACGATTTATGCAAATATATTAAGTCATGTAGATTAACTAAACGAAAATATTGTATTGATTATATTCCAAGGTTCATTAATATTATTTATTGCCAGATGAATTTTGTTTTTCCATTCCCCTTTTTTATTCCCCTATTTCAAATTGCTCGATTCTCCATTTTATTGGTTGAAATTTCATCCTAGTGTAATTAGTCTCTTTCATTCCCTGAATTTCTTTAATTGACATCATTCGTTCCATAATCCCAAAGTACTGAATCATGAATCCTACGCTAAAAATAGACTCCGTGTCAAGTTATCCTTAGCCAACCACAAAACAATTTCTTGTCATTGGAAGGGTTTAACAATTTTAAACATAAAAAAAAAAAAAAAAAAAAAAAAAAAAAAAAAAGGATTAAGTGCTCTAGAGCAGTACAATTATAAATATTTTTAAATAATAAAAATCCGTTTAATATTTTTGTACCTTATTAAGAAAAAGGAAGTTGATAAAATGATTTTATGGAGCATGTAATTTACTGTTTGTCACATGGATTTATCATTACCATGCCTAAACTAGAGTTACGTTTAATCAAAATTTTTGATGGATTAATCGTGAATAAAAATTTAAATATCTGTATTTTTTTCTTTACTAGTATTTTTTTTTTTTTTTTTCATAAATAAATTTTGTAAAACTCATGGAACGTGTTTCAGCGATGTGATTATTTCACTTACATAACTTATATCGAGATATTTCCTTGTACTTTAAGTCAACTTTATTATTATTATTATTATTATTATTATTATTACATTTCTAAGATTTTTTTGCGATAAGAACTCTGAAATTATGTACCAAGTTAAATAATTAAAATTTTGTTATAAATAGTGCTTTTGAACATTTGTTGTTAATTATTTATTCAGTATTATACGCAATAGAAATAAATGTTTAGTTTAAGCAAATAATTTCATCTGTCACATGTTCAACATTTAGGTGTTGTGTGTGTGTGTGTGTGTTTTTCACTAATGTAGATTGGTTAAAACTAAATAATTTTTTTTATTTCAGCATAAATTTCTAAAATTTCCTAAACGCACATTTATAATAGATATTTTTTTTTTTAATTTATTAACATAACTTTATATATATATATAGTTATATGTATTTTAAAATTGTTGTATATGAATTATAAACCGCAGAGATCCTTTTTTGATATAAATAATAATGGGTAAATTAATTTCAATATAAAGGAAATTTTATCATAAAACTTATTGATTTTTTAGAAAATTCAAACTTAAATAAATATATTTATAGCACGCGTCATTTTCTAAGATTGTTATCTGTCAAAATATCCCATCGAAGATAAAAGCGTTCTGTTAATAACCACTTGTTTTTCTCTTTACAAAACATCAATATTATGTGGTAGAACCTAAATATTCATTTCGTAAAACTTTATTCTAATCAAACTTCATGATTCTTGTGAAATAAACAGGAATTTGCATCAAGGTTTTTGAATTTGACACTTACGCATTCTTCTTTCCCATTAAATATATTTAAAGCGGTAGAAGGTTATTCATAAATAAATATTAGATTCAACAATTGGGATGGAAACAACTTGCACTGCCTATTACCGATACGTAGTTAAAAAGTATCTCAAGTTGATTCAATATTAATTCTGTTTATTGCGGATACTTAAATTTAGTTAAACTTTAAAGTTTGTGACTCTTAATTTAATATGCTTTTGGACAGTATATTTTAAAATTTAATCATTATGCTCCATCAAAGAAACTGATTATAAGTTTAAAATCTAAACATATTTAATAGCAATAAAAGAAAAAAAAAACTGTATCGAGGTAAAATAATTTAAGTTATAAGTGCTTTACAAAATCATGCATAGATTTTCCTTTTTTCCCTCCTTTATTTAATAGTAAATTTAGTTTTTAGTCTGTCTATTGATTTAAGTGAATGCTCCTAGTTTTTAGGTTTAAATTAGACATTAACATTCTATGATAAGAAGTTTAAACCAATATTTAACTGCATTCAGATTTTTTTAATCTAATTATTGTATTTCAAACTTTAACTGAATAATAAAATTCAGTTTTTATTCTGAACTTCTTTAAATTATTCTTTTTTCTCTATGAACTTATCTGTTGGAACTTTTCTTTCTTTGATTGAAAGACTTTTTCTCTAGTGAAATATATCTTGGTCATGACATATTCCTTAAGCTTGTTTTTGTATTATCTTTGTATGAGAAAATATGACAAATGAAATATTTATACGCTTTTTAATTAATTTTCCTTACATAGAACATGTTTATTATAAAATTTTCTTATATAATTAAGAAAAATACTTATAATTCACATTCCAATAGCTATAGAAGGAGATAAAGCAAGTTTTTAGCCGATTGACTTTCATCAAAATATCATTAACGATTGCATTTAAGAATAACGTAACCACCGCTTAATAAAATCACTGGTTAATAAAATAAGCCGCTTAATCTGATGAAATTACCTGTATCGGAATCAAATAAGGGCAAACTACTTTTAAAATCGTTACTTAATAAAATCAACACCAATTGATAAACTCATAAAAATTTCACCAATAGCAAAATTGTGCATTTATGGAATCGAGATGACAAATATTAATTATTATTATTACTATTTAATTATTTTTTTTTTAAGGAAAATACAGGAAGTCACTACATTATCTCTCTAAAAGAACATTTTATATTCTGTAGCATAGTAATAAAACAAACACGTTCTGTCACGTTTCTTAGTAACAGATTCGTGGAATGCGTTCTTCAAAGTGGAATAATAAGTTACTTATGTGTTTTGATTGACCAGAGATCATATCTTTCTCTCTTTATTTATTAAAAGAAAACTTCTACTTCTGATATTAAAATAACTAAGAATCATGGGGTTTCATTTTAAAGGTTTAGGGTGAGCCTGAAATGTTAGCTAACTATAATGATTTTCCAGAATGTCAAGTTAAAGAAAATTCCCAACTCTTACACAATTTTCTGAGTAACAGCTGAAAAGTTCTCACGAATGATGAGTATAGAAAATTTTACGCCTTATGGATTGGTTGATAAATTGGAAGAAACAGGACTCTGTAATATGTGTTTCCCTGCAAAGCATTCAAAGTCAAAGTACAGAAAAATATTGTTTAGCGCAAACGTCATAGAGAAAAGCAAAACGATGATTTTAATGCTACTTCAACGAAACAGACCTTTATCCGGATTTGTTAAAAGATTGATCCAACTCAGATTTTATACAATGATTAAACTGCACTGTTTTATTAGATTATACAAAACACGTAGATGTGTTTAAAATCTAAAACTATGAAGTATGTGAGAAAATTAAGCAACGCATAACTGATCGTCTGAAATGCAATACGACGGATATTATTAATAAAAATACTTTCAGTTATTGAAGATAGCAAGGAATATCGCTGCTTTAGAGGATTGACTAATTTGCTTTTGGATTAACATACCAATAAGAAATCATGGGTGGTATTCCCAATTGCCTCTCATATTTCATGCAATGGAACAACATGCTAACTCAAAAGATTATTCTGGTTTAGAACGATTGCGCAGTACATTAGGTTGCGTATTTAACGTTACAACATATGAAATAAACACATCTTCCACCAACGCAACCAGAATTGTTCACCTGCTTGATCGAGAATCAAAGATTTTGAAATGTTACTAACAGAAAAGAATCAGCCGATAAACTTTTAACAGAAATCGATATATGTGATTAATCTCCATCGTTTTCTATAGAAACCTTAGTAAATCTGGCAGGCCCTTGGATGCAATGCATTACTTAAAATTTTTAGGAGAATATGAGGACACAAACATAAAATCTATATATATATATAAAATCGTTCATCCTGAGTGAGTGAGTGATTCTTCATCGCCCAGAACAAACCCCTTGACCAAGAAGCATGATATTTTCGGGCAATGTTCCTTCTATGATGTAGGCATCCACTAAGAAGCGATTTTACAAAATTCGTCCCCCCAAGGGGGGAAAAACGTGACTTCACAAATCATTCATATCGCAAACAAAAAAACAGATACACGTAAAATTTTTGCTTTAAAATATAGCTAACACAAACGTCTAGAATCCAATTTCTGGAATTTTAGAAATTCGGTACCCAAGGGTGGGGGAGGGGATGGGGCAAAACGTGAGTTCACATGCGTAAAACGTGATTTCACATAATCGTATATATCTCAAAAAAAAAAAAAAAACAGATATACGTGGAATTTTTGCTCTAAAATATAGCTAATGCAAATATCTAAAAACCAATTTCTGGAATTTTAGAAATTCAGCCCCCAGGTGGTGCAGTAAGGGGGGCGAAAACAAATAGAAATACAGTTAGGTCATTCAAAATTGGTACAGGTATCTTTTAAAGGCCTGCAAGTCGAATGGAGATATTTTCGAAAGTGTAAACTTATTAGGAGGGCCGGGAATGGGGAAAGGGGCAGATGGGAAAAAATAATAATACAGTTAGATGGTTCAAAATTGGTACATAGAAGTTTTCGATACCTACAAATCGATTGCGGATATTTTCGAATTTGTAAAATTATTAGGTGTGGCGGTAAGGGGGCTATGTGCAAAAACAAATAGAAATACAGTTAGGGCGTTCAAAATTGGTACAGATAGGTTTTAGAAGCCTGCAAGTCGAATGGGGATATTTTCGAAAGTGTAAAGTTTTTAGGAGGGCCGGGAAGGTGGGGGGGGGGCAGATGGGAAAATTAATAATACAGTTAGATGGTTCAAAATTGGTACATAGAGGTTACTATTGTTCACTTTTTCAAAAAGTCAAATTTTTAACTAATGTAGAAATATTAATTAGTTTTATGTGTGTTTAAGTTTTTAATTTTATACGATTTATGTATTTTATTTTATAATTTTCAGTGATTAATTTTATTTATTAATTTTCGTTTATATACCTATCAAAAATTAATTAATCATGTTTTTTAGTCCCATTAATCTTTTCATTTTGAAATTTCTTCCCGAATTTGAGGAAAGAATACTTTTTTGTACAGTTTGTAAATGTTTTCCAATATAAAAGTAAGCCGCTTAATAAAATCACTTTGTTTAAGAACGAATATGATTTTTATTAAGTGGTGGTTACTGTGTATATGCATATATATAAACAATTTTCAGCTGTATTGCTGAATTGTTCAGCTGTATTGTAATAGATAATATATATATTATCTATTTATATTTAAAAAAATTTCAAATTATCCAGGAATATTTATTATTATTATTTTTATAATTATTAACTAAATTTAAATAAAATACCAATTAAAAAAAAAAAAAAAAAAAAAAAAGCATACAACTGTTTTGACTGAGATTTAAATTGTACAAATGTAAAAGAAATTTGTCAATAAATATTTATGTTATTATAGTATAATTAATTTTTCTCTTTCGAATTTATTAGATGTATTTTAATAATTTAATTCTCTCCAGCTTTGTAATAAAGAAATGAAAATCTATTAAAGAAAAAGAAAGCTATGTTTAGATATTTCTCAAACTAAAATTCGTAATAGAAAACAAAAATAACTTTACCATTAAAAACAACAAAACTTGTATTATTTCCTAATTATACTTCTTCTCACAAACAATAGAAGCTTTTAATTAAATATTTTTTTCATTATCATAATTTTACACATGATTTAATTGTCACTACAAATTACAAATTATTCTTTTTTTAAATAATGCTTGTTACATGTAATGTTTCTAAAAACCAATAAATACAAAAACATTAAGCTTTACATATGATGCTCATAATACATTTTATTGAAAAAAATTATTCTATATTGAGCATGTCACACAATATATCCAAAACTAATGAGAAATTTTAAGGCAAGCAGGTTGGGTTTTAACGTCGCACTACTACTGCGCTATGGGTAATTGGCGAAGTTTGGGGACATACAACTTGGATGGTCCAGAGACGAGCGATCCAAATTTTGATCCTCAATTGAGGGGATGACTACCTCGCTTCAGTGACTCCCAGATATAGAATTTTGATGGGAACATGGAGGACGTTGTAGCCACGACAAATTTTAGTGCACTAACCACCATTAGTGTACATAACGGTCTTTGCCCGGCAAGAGTATCGAACCCGCAATCTTCCAATGACGAGTTCGGCGCTCTACCGTCTGAGCTACCGTAGCCGGAGACATTTTTAGGAGAGGAAACGATAAAAATTTCCTTTCTACAAGTTTTTAAAAATTTTTGAAGATAAAAAAGTATGCAATATTTCCATTCCCATGTAGCAAAAATATTTTTTATTCTCTGTAAAGGTAACCAGGATTACCTCTTATATATATATATATATATATTAAAAAAAAAAAAAAAAATCCCTGCCATTAAACGTCTATCTAATTAATCAAAACAAATTAAGGATATAATAAAAAATATTTGAATTAGATCGTCAGTTATTTATACTATAATGTTTAAAAAACAAAAGATTATACACTAATCTGTTCATTACTATAATGAATACAGATACACTAAATCATAGATAATAATATATCTCATATATCTTGCAGTATTTCCCATTGTATGCTACATCAAACACATAAATATGGTTAAGCATTTGAATGAAATTTTACCGACCATACCTGTCGGACAGATTTGTCATTGTTTTGTTTTGATATGATGAAAACAATTGCTAGAAAAGAAAAATATTCTGAATAAATTCTCATACGTTCGATGAGAATTCAACAGTAATTTTTCTTTCAGAAAAATTATTATTATTATTAATTTTATAGATCAACAAATTTATTTATATATATATATATAAAAGAACAGAGTCTGTGTGTGTGTGTGTGTGTCCGCTATAGTGTGTGTGTGTGTCCTAATTTAGCACGGTTAATGTTTACGACCCGAGAAAGACAACGCCGCAAGCGATTTTACAAAAATCGCCCCCCAAGAGGGGGAGGGGGTTTGGCAAAACGTAATTTCACAAAATCCTTCATATCTTAAACAAAAAAACAGATATCCGTAAAATTTTTGCTTTACAATATAGCTGATATAAATGTCTAAAAATCGGTTTCTGGAATTTTTGAAATTCGGTCGAATTGCCCCCCCCGGGGGGGGGGGGCAAAACGTGATTTCACATGCATAAAACGTGATTTCGCATAATCCTATATATCTCAAACAAAAAAAAAAAAAAAAAATAGATATACGTGAAATTTTTGCGGTAAATTGTAGCTAATGCAACTATCTAAAAACCAATTTCTGGAATTTTAGAAATTCAGCCACCAGGTGGGGCAGCAAGGGAGGGGGGGGTATGGAGCAAAAACAAATATAAATACAGTTAGGCCGTTCAAAATTTATACAGTATTTATACAGGATATTTTCGAAAGTGTAAAGTTATTAGAGGGGCCGGGAAGGGGGGGCGGAGGGGAAAAAAATAAAATACAGTTAGATCGTTCAAAATTGGTACATCGAGGTTTTCGAGACCTACAAATCGATTGCGGATATTTTTGAATTTTTAAAATTATTGGGAGGGGCGGGAAGGGGGAGGGAGCGGAGGGGCAAAAAAATAAAAATAGATAAAGAATAAAGAATTTTGTGACTTCATTTATCATTGGAGGAGGATCTGCATGCTCTTCTTTATCACTTTCATTTAAAGATTTTATTGAGATATTAAGCTCTTCATCTCTTTCTCTTTCTCCATCTTTACCCACATCATAAGTTCATAAAGTTCTGTTTTGATCATCTGGAAACTTTCAAAATGTGTTCGTTCAAAACTGGTGTATAGAGGTTTTTGATACTTACAAATCGATTGCGGATATTTTCGAATTTGTAAAATTATTAGGGTGCTCATATATATGCATTCGCAGCGTGCGCATCGCGCACGGGTCTACGCTGCCGAAGGCAGTGGGGATCCGGTGCGACATTTTTCCTGATCAGAGTTTTTTTTCTTTTTTTTTAATCACATGATAAAAATTAATGCAATTTTGATAATTCATTAATTATAATGATTCATTTTAAAATAGTGACCAGGGAAGCGGGCGTAGCCTGCTAGTTAAATATATAATTCTTTTTAAAAAATATATGCTTGTATTGTTTCACCAATGTGTAATTTGCTATATTGGCTATGTTAAGCTCTTATATATCAAGACGTAATCTGCTTAATTTTAATATTATGTGTATATATATTATTTGAACAATATAAATTTTTTTTAATTATATTTAGATAGTAATTTTAGACTATATAGAAATTTGTTCCAAATTTGAATATAAGGGAAACTAGGGAGGATTGGTCCATAGGGAGACTTGACCCATGAGAGTTTTTCCTAAGAAAGGGAAGTTTCAGGGAAATGTCAGTGACTATACTGATTGACCAATAATACAACAGCATTTTGCAGGTAACAGCCACACCAGAATAATCCGTAGTTTTTTTTTTTTTTTTTTTTTTTTTTTTTTTGCAATTTACTGTTGATTGATACTGCTTCTTTCAAGTAAATTTTGAAGATCTTGGAGTCTGTTAAATTTGAACTTCCAGTTTTGAGGTAAGTCAATTTCAGAAGTATACTTGTTTTAGTCACTCTTTTAGCTACAGATTGGCATATAGTAGTTTTATATAACTGTTATACAAGTTGATAAAAAGGTTGGATTAACAAAGCAAAGCTACTTATGGAGACTTGACCTAAGCTAATTAGGGAGAATTGGCCCAGTAATTACTTTAATGTTCTTTGTTTTATTAAACGGATTTTTATTTTATGAATAATTAAAATAGTGTAATTTAATTGTTCAAACGCATAATGTAGGCTCACTTTGTGTTTGTCGACATTCTATGGCAAGAAAATACCAATTCTTGTAAAAACAATTAACTCTTTTCTATGATGACGCAATATGGAGACATTTAGGAGAGATCGTGCATCTGTCACTGAACGCCCTTTTGAAGAGGAAGATGATACTAATTATATTCATGACACATCAAGACCATCGACATACAGTGTTACTGGCTTAAATTTTGTTGAAGCCAGCTCTTCAGTATTTACTGTAAGCAGTCCAGAAAACATAATACCCTACCCTAAAACAAGAAAAAGAAAACAAACAGTTGCACGCAGAAAGAAGGGTAAGACTATGGTAGCTACCGACACGCCAAACAGAAGAGAAATAGAAGAAAGAAAGAGGCAGAAAGGAGAAAAGAAAAAATAAACTGACAAAATAAAAGCAAGAAAGGCTCTTGATGCGAAAAGTACAAAGTTTGAAAAAAACGAAAGGAAACAATAAACATTTTTTTCTTTTTTTCTTTTTCTTTTTTTTTTTTTTTTTTTTTTTGTATTCACTAAAATCTACAAAATAAAACTAGAAAACGTTTAAATCACAAAACCTATGTTTTTTCTTTCAATACCTATGAGTTTTCTCTGTTTTATGAGAGGGGATCATGTCTCTCTAAGGTAGGGGGTCAAGTCTTCCTAGGCTTAGGGGCACTTGACCTATGTGCTGACTTAAGTATTTTTTTTTTAACCATTTCTAATAAGAACTGTGCTATTATCTTTACCCACAGTACGTACAAAATAACAGACTATTTGCTCATATTTTATATTCAGCTCCAACTGTTATACAAAAAATATGAAAAATTAAAAACCAAAAACTGGGTCAAGTCTCCCTAGTTTCCCCTACATGAAAGACCTTTAAACATTTTGTTGCATACCAAAAATTAAATGGAATTACACCTGTAAATTTCCATTTTGCAAAATCAAAGTAGTTTAAGAAATCAGGGACAAAAAAATATTTTTTTTTTTTTACTTAATTTGCTACAGTTCGTCGGCTATAATGCACAATAAATATATAAATAATGTATTTCTATGCTTTTGATTATTAACAATGGCGATTATGGATGTCATATAGACAGTCTCTTTTTCTTACAATGCATAAATAAACTTGGCATTTTATGCACGAATTTGTGAATTTTCTTGTGCATGTCACTTATTTGCCCCTTTATGCACCGTTGGATGTCCTATGATAAAAAAGTTCCACTCCATGGTAGCAATAAATCTTTTGTTTTTCATTTAAAAAAAAATACTTTATAATGAAAGAAAATTTTGTTTTAAGAATTCATTTGCGCAATATGTCATATCGTAAGAAATCGAAGACATATTCCAGGTTTGGCGTTTTATATATTTATTTATTTTTTTTTTAATGTATCATCAGTTATGAAATTTGAACTCTATTTACACTGCTTGTCACTAGGTTTCGCTGTAATTTATCTCAACCAATAGCCACATGACAGCTTTGTTGTTCCTAGATGCTGCGACTAAGGCAATATCTATCGCCATTTTTAAGTTAAGACATATTTTCAAGTTAAGTAGCAGGTCTTCAGCGATAAACTTCTACGCAGTTTTTCTGAAACTATGGTACAATTTAATATCCAAGATAGATTACTTTTTTACCCTTTAATGAATACTTTCTTCAATATACGGATAAATCGTTGTTTAAAAAAAATGCGTCAGACAACTGTAAAACGATGCATGATTGATGATTGATGAATCATAAATCATAAAACACTTTTCTACATTAGAGGATCTTGTATATTTGCAACTAGAGAAAGGTGAAAATGGATAACTAAATTTAATAATGTGCATTTCTCTACACATGTATACGTTAGATCTATATTATAGTTAAAAAAAAAAAATCTTATCTTACTTTTAAATGAACCAAACACTTTTCGATATAATAAAACATAATTGTACAGTTATGTTAAAAGACAAAGTGACTCATAAAGTGGTTGAGTAAGTACCAAATGCAATTTTAAAATATACAAACTTAAAGCAATAATATAACAAGCGCCTAAAATCCTGATTCAATCTTGAATCATTAAGATATAAGAAAAATAAACTAGTGAATGTTTTAATTAGTTACAAATATAAATTAGAGAAAAAAAAAATTAAATATGTGTAACTGATAAGTTAATAAAACATTTTCTCATATTTATGTAGAAAAGAAAATAGCATTATATATATTGTTGTAGTTAAATATTAATATTGCTTATCGATTTTCACACTGAATTTCCTTTTTGATTTATAGTCTGAAATCCAATTATTTTTTTTTTTAACAGTTTTATCTTATGATTTTTAAATATCGACAAATTGCATAAAAATGTTTGACAGATTTATTAAACCATGAATTGCCTTTTTACCACTATGATAATAAGTAGACACTCTAAAAATTGAGAAGCATTCATGTGTTTTATCTACCGACGTTTTTGAGGTATTAATAAACTTGTCAAGATTTAAAAAAAAAAAAAAAAGAAGATCACAAACACCAAAGTTAACTGAGCATTCTTTGTAACTTGATATTTTAACTAAAAAAAAATCAGATTTAATTTTTATTCTTCTTAGTAAAGATCCTCCGATTACTTTTTAATTTGTGAATAGAATAATTAATATTTTTAAATTAACTTTTTGCCAATATATAACTTACTGAATTGCTTTTGCTAATTAAATGTTCTGTGGCGATAAACAACTTCTTTTTAAAAATATCTTATTTATTATAAATATAGAAAGTCACATTACCTGTTTTGGAAATCCATTTACTAAATCAATAATATAGTATATAACTTTAAAAACTGTTACATAGAAGTCATTTTTATTAAGGAAACACACAGAAATATTTTACATGTTTATTTACTTATTTATTTATTTTTTTATTTATTTATTTTTTGTAGAAAGGTGCGTTTTGAAAGAAAGTTTAAGCTAAATAATTAGCGGAAATTCGTTAAAAATTTATCATAATTAAAACAACTAAAATTTTAAATTACAGAAAGATAGATTACATGACATGTTTTAATGAAAGCAAAATTATTTAATTTTTAGAACGCGAATTTAAATACATAGTGTCATACTTTATTTAGACTGTCAGTTGTTTGGTTGGTTGATTGATTGGGTTTAACGTCTCACTTGTACTGCACAATGGGTAATTAGAAACGATATTATATAGGCATTTATTGAAGATTGAATTATCAGAGTACATTAAAAAAGATTCTCAAACTATGCTATATACGGCTTCTCTTAAGTTTACAATACATTTTTCATTCTATTTCAATATGTCCCACTTCTCAAAATTTAATTACAGTAAGTATAATCTCGTTTCCAATTATCACTGGTGTTTTCAATTTTGTGACCAAACACTATTTGAAAATAACTACTCTGAAGTAGTATGAAGTAAATTTCAACTTCTTTTTCCTAATTCCTTGTATAAACTAAAATTCTTAAAGACTTTCTTATACATGTATATTCCGAAAATCGGAATATTCTGAAACTTATTAATAAAATTATTTACTTAAAGCGTTTGGTTACATAAACTTTTTAAAATGCTAGAAGTCTGTATTGTTAAAGATGTTTTAACTTGCACCAAAACAAATGTGTTGGATTTTGGCGACGGATTGGGATACATTCCTATCGATGATGCGGAAACAATCCATCCCAATATTTATCCTACTCAGAGGGGATGCCCCACTGCGTTTCTGAAACCACTGAAGTAAAAATTTTATGATTGAAAAAAGACGTTGTAGACATTTTACTGGACCCGCCACTAGTAATGTAGATATTGTAATTTGACCAGCTCAAGTATCAAGTCAGAATTCCTCCAAATATTAACTCCGTAATTCAGGCAAATACAAACTTCCCATGAGTTTGATCATTTAAAAAAATTTAATATAAACATTTTATGTAAAAATAGAGTGAATTATACAATTAAAACCTAATGATTAAATCGTGGATGATAATTTTCTTGATAATTAGGGCCGCGGTAGCCCAGTCGGTTGAGCGCCGGCCTCGTAGTTGGAAGATTGCGGGTTTGGTACTCGAGCCTGCCAAAATCCGTCGTGTACACTATTGGTGGCTGGTGCACGTAAAATCTGTCGTGGCCACGATGTCATCCATGTTCCCATCAAAATTATACCTCTGGAGGTCAACGAAGCGGGAGAGCCATCCTTTCCGTGGAGGATAAAAATTGTGAGGGCATGTCTCCAGACCACCTATAGGGGTGTGTCCCTGACCGTTGCCAATTGCCCATCTGCGCAGCACTAGTGCGACGTAAAAGAAACTCAACCTTCTTGATAATTAAGGAAGAAAGACAAATCATATTAGCCTCACAGAAACAATAAATACCTATACAATTGCACATTTTCATAATGCAGGATTGAAAATGTAAACTTCTTTTGAAATGTATTTCAGTTTAATAGTTAAATTTTATGTAAAAACAAAACATAAATTTATCTCTGAAATTAAACAGTTAAAATAATTCCGATCATTATACCAGAAATTGTGAAAAATCTCATCAGACAGAAATTCTGATTATATCTACACTGTAAAAAATAGGTTCTTAAAAATATGTATATATTGTCTCAAAATAGCCTCGAGACAATATATACTTAAATTTGAAAACCCATGTGTACGCCTTTTTGAGTATACTAACATGATCAAAAATGGGGTTGTCCAATAAGAATCCCAATATCCCCATGTTTGACATGTCAATGTATTCAAAAAGGAGTACATGGGTTTCCAAATTTAAGTATATATTGTTTCGGGGCTATTTTGAAACAATATATGCTTATTTTTAAGTATTTATCACGATTTAAATATAAACTTCTTTCATGAAGTAGTTCACTTTTTACGTTATTTTTTGAGTGAAAACTGTAGATAAATTTATTTATGTCTTCGATTAAAATACCGAAAGAAATAGCACTTTAACCCTTTGAGTGCTATGGACGCACATATGCGTCCAGCGAAAGTCATTAATATAGACTATGGGCGCAAATACGCGCTTAGCAGATGTTATCAGTATGAACTATGGACGCAAATACGCGCTTAGGAGATGTTATCAGTATGGACTATGGACACAAATACGCGCCCGGCAAAAATGATCAGTGTACTGTGCAACACTCGCATAAAGCGCGTCGACGATAAGAATGGGACAACTCGTCAGCGCCAACCGCGCGCCGTCCGTATGGACTGCATAGGCCGCGAGTATTCAGCACTCAAAGAGTTAATTAAAAATACCTGGATTACCGTGTTCACTCGATCTCATTGTAAAAATCAATTGCAGTGTAGATACAATGATTTGTTTTCAGATAATTAAATTTCTTACTGTTTTGCACGTGGCGTACTGTGGATAACCACTGAAATCTAACTTTCCTGGAGTTAATGAAGCTTCAAATAGAATTATCATATCAATTCTCTAACTATAATTTATTATAAAAATCGTTCTATCAGTTTCCTAGAAGACCAAATTACTGTTATATGTTATTCCAGAAAAAGACCAGCGTCGGCTAATTTTTTCTAAAGAAGAAGATACGTAAAACTATTTTCAATCTAAAAAAATATTCCAACATTATTTTTTTTAACTAAATCACTCCAGCGTTTTCCAAGAAAACAATATATGTTGCATTTCTCACAGGTAGTGTGCCGTTGATAAGTAAAGGCTAATTAGGCTGAATATGAGGGTATTTCACATCGAAATGTCACCTCAAAAACACATCAACTCAAAATATTTATTAAAATCATTTGAGTAAAGAAAATAAGAAAGAAAGAAAGAAAGATTTATTTTTCTCTGGGAAGAGCGCAGGTTATCGGTAAACACTAAAAGTCCTAAACAGAATGTCAGATTTTATTTTCTACAATTTAATTGCTAACTCAAAAAATTCTTAAATCTGAATTTTTATCAAAATCTTTCAAATAGTTTCTAAAAAAAACATTTTTTGCCACGTGCGAAATGAGGGTTAGCAGTGAACGCTAATATTCAAGAAGAGGATAAATTAGATGGGTTTCTCATCTCAAAAAAAAAAAAAAAAAAAAAAAAATCTTAAATGCTAAGTTTTTTTTATTAAACTCGTTAGAGCCATTTCCTAGAAAAAAAAAAAAAAAGAAATCTGCTGTAGTTTTGCAACGGGAGAAGAGTGAGGGTTAATTGTAAACATTAACTTTTCTAAAGATGAGGAAAATTCAGTTTGAAATGTCTTCTAAAAATCCTTAATCTTTTATCATCCATTAAAATTGTTTGAGTAGTTTCTAAAAAACCACCAAATTCCATCACTTTTTTTTACAGTGGAGTGAGGGTTAATAAGAGTGAAGTGATTTTTTTGAGGGAGTGGATATTTCCAATCGATTTAGCACACTAAAAAAATGCTTCCCCTCAAACTTTCATCCAAATTCTTACATCCACTTCAAGTAAACCCGATTTCTAGTATATGTTGCAACTATTCAAGGGTTAACAACCAATGCAATTTTTTCCTGAAGGTGACAATGAGCCCAATCGTTTCATTACCCAAACTTTCATCAAATTCGTTAGGTTCTTTTCCAAGATCACCAAGAAAAAATACATATGTATATATATATATATATATATATGTGTGTGTGTGTGTGTGTGTGTGTGTGTGTGCATGTGCGTGTGCGAGTGCGTGTGTGTGTGTGCGTGGGTAAAACAATTCACTTGATTAACATGTTTAACATAAGCGAAGGATTTAAAATTTCACGATCAGACAGTCATATTTTTTTCAGCAGTCTAGCGTTTCTGAACTCATTGAAAAAGAAAAAAGAAATGTTAGATCAAATAAAATTTTAATTATTAAATAAACGTTTTCCTTTATCCTATTTAAAATTTTCAATTTTCAATGAAACTTTTTAAAACAATGTTAAAACATGATTTTAAAAAAGTTAAAAAGACAAAAAAATTAAGTAAAAGTGAATTTATTTATGTAGAAGGGACTGGGAATTTTATTGATTTATTTCCTTTTAAGACTATTATGAAAATATATATCCTCAGAACAAAGATAAATGATCATATCGATGAATTATGATGTGAGTGCATCTGCGAAAGTTTGAGATCGTTCAACGATTTTAAAGTAATGATAGTTTATGGCTTTTCATTTTGATCGAAATTTACTTCCAGATTTAATAAGGGAATAAAGAAATAATAGTAACTTGATTGTCTTGGAATTTTCAGAGTAAAGAAAAATTTTCATTAAATAGACGCATTTTTATATTAATGCAAATATTTTAGTTATTATCAGTTGAAATAAAGTAAAGACTATTCTGTTTTATAAAAAATTCTGCTTTGCCATTTACTATTCCATCATGAAAGAAAACATCTTTTGTTGAAGAATTAAAGCTTTAAAAAAGACTGCTCTAAATTTATAAAAAACTAATTTACTTGAAATCTCTCTTGTACATTTTTAAATTTAAAGGAAATTTTGTTTTAAGCAAAATAAATATATTTATAGAAAATTGCGAAGTAAGTAATTTGTTCTTAGTTATAACTTAATGTACAGTTCTTAAAATCTCGTAACTTTAAAAATGCTAAATTATTTTTCTTTATATAGCATTACCGAAAAAAGCTTGACATTTAATTTTTTAATGAATATAATTTACATGGAAAGCGTTTTGAGAAAGTTATTAAACTTACACAGTTGTTCCCCTTAAACACATAGTCAGTTAAAAAATAAATAAATAAACTTTAATTATGTAAATGCTATGATCAATTTCTAAAAAAGTACCAAAAACATCACACTGTGACATTCGGATGTCTCAGAAATTTCCTGAACATTAGTGGATTATCTGAGAATTAATCTCTGAATGTGAAACATTGCGCTCATAGTCTCCACATTTAAAAATCTATGATACATCTCCCAGATTTACACTGTAAAAAAAAAAAAAATCTAAAATAGGTAAAAATTTGCAAGATTTTTTTGTATGTTTCACTGTCTAATTTTGTATTTTTGTCTATAATAAATAAAGACGTTGTAGAAAATATTGTATCACACACCTCTTATTTAAACAAAATAATAATAATTCTAACATGCGTAGATGATCTAAACAAAATATAAACATTTCGTATTTATACGTATGTACACTGCAAAAACTGAAACCCAAAACAATTCTATCCAAAATTGGTCTCGTATCCAATTTAGGTTGAAATTTTAGTTTATAAACATAACTTTTCAATTTGGATCATTGCTTTACCCAAATATGTTACAAATTTTCTTTACAGTGCATGCATGCATAAAATTAGCAGTCTGAGTAACTTAAACTGCCTGAGTAAGTACCTCTCAGCGACAGTCAATCGCAAAATCTCAGAGATGCCCTTCTTAGAAAGCACTGATATGTAATGAATTTGAAGCGTTATGCTGTACTTTAAAAGTCTTATGTGCTGTATGAGATAAAATGGTTTTCTTTGATTATTTTTCTGTAAAGATTAAAAGGAAAATAAAATAATACGTTAAGAGGAAATTAAAAGAATATAGGCTAAGTAAACCAAATGATATAAAATAATCTATGCAAATTATATCATTCGTATCCAAGAATTATGCAGAAATACAAGCGATAATGAAGCATAACTTAACCTTTTGAAAGGGGCTGTGACAGCATCTGTCACTCTTCACCATAGGATTTCGAAAGAGCCCCTCTCAAAAGGTTAATCTAAGAAAAATATTTCAATCGCAATCCTAATATATTCTTCTATCATACCAAATTCAATAGATACAGGATGTTCTAAAATTCGACCAAAAATTTTAGAGGATTGACAGAAGGTATCAAAATAATGAAAGCTTACCACAGAACATGTGGTCGAAAATCACGTTGAGACGGTGAAAATCACGAAAAACCGAGCAGATGAATTAGACGCACTGGACCAGTTCCTAGATCTAAGTGTTCACCGGATCTCAATTCATGTGACTTTTTCCTATGGAATCATCTTAAATAACCTGTTCATGTGACGCCGGTGTACATACCGAAGAATCTCATATCACGGATTGTCGTCGTTGTGGCAGACGTCAAAGCATACCCGGCATCTTAGATCGCATCCAGGAATCGTTTTAAGTCATTGCAGATGGTGCCATGATGTCAGAGGAAAAATTTCCAACAAATCTTAGAATAATTAATCAAATAAATTTTTTGTACTTAATATTGCCCTTTTGACGTTCAAACACGACGTTGAAACCTGAAGGCTTTTTTCGCGATTTTCATCCTCTCAACGTGGCTTGTAGCAACGTGATATTATATTAAGTTTCATCCTATTGATGCTTTCTACCATCCCACGCAATTTGTCGGTCGAAATTTGGAACTCCCTGTATATTAAAAAAAAATATTTTATGTTTATTTCATGCGAGAAATAACTTAGCTTGAATAAAATTTTATCTGAAAAATATTGCGAAGAATATTTTATATTTCATCAGATTAAATTTATGTTTCATTTTTCTAATCTTTTATCAAAATCTTTTGTTTATACATTCCAATCCAACCTTGCTTATGTATCATAAATGTTATGCATATATTAACCATTTGTATCATGGCCCGAAATTTCATCTTAGATTACACTCGCTGAAAAAAAAAGTTACTCGCCACAAAATATGATTAACTTACTCTATTTTTTACGTGTAAGGTGACCAGAAATTACACAATGTCTTTTATTTCATAAGAAAACAGAAGACATTCAATTTTGAAAAAGAGGTCATTTTAGAGGACACAAAAATGAAAATGATTATAAAAACCGATTCAAAAGCTACTTTACACAAGTGGTGGAAACATTTTTATTTCTAATTATGAATTTGGATCAGTACACTTTAGTTTAAATTAATAGTATACAGATACGAGAGGAAAAATCCCTAATTTTTATAGCTGTCACTGGACAATATATATATATATATATATATATATATATATTGTTTGTGGTACTTTCATGCACAAATCCAGCGCCTTACGTATAGCAGTTTTGAAGACAGAATCTCTCGGTCACTGGTGGGCCTATTTTTATGAGGATTATTATTCATGCAAAAGTGAGAACACCCATCAACCCACCGCGTATCAACCGGAGCACCACCTTCTTAATGATTTTATGACAATTTGAATAGTGATTCCGTGTTCTGGATCAAAGAACCGAATGAATATAGGCAATACTTTTATTTTTTTGAGTTTCGAAGAATCTGAATAGACATAAATCATACTATACTTTTGCTAGTTTATTAGAAAGTTGTTCTTTTGCGAACCTGACGCAGAAAAATGTTAGTGTTCACCGTTCAATACAGCCAATAGCCGATTGAGCTTCCAAGTTTTTCGAAATTTTTGAAATTAAGGACTAAATCCTTTTCATTTGAAAAGGAGGACAGAGGACGAAAAACATAAAAAAGAGGATTTTTTAGTCCGATATATATATATTTTTTTCGTTTAAGAGGGTAGAGCCGTTGTAAAAGAAGACTGTCCTCTTAAAAAGAGGATGCCTGGTCACCTTACCTAAGATTAGCATAATTTTACGCTTCAAAGTCGACTTTTTTTTTTTTTTTTTTTTTTTTTTGTAGCACCGTATACTATAAGAATTCCATCTACATTTAGACCGAAATTTTACTCGCCACAGTAAAATTTCCACTCGCCAATGGCGAGCTGGCGAGCGGAAATTTCGCGCCCTGATTTATATATATATACATATATATATATACGAGATGATTCTTTATTACACCGACAAACTCAGGGGTTAATGCAAGAGCTCATATAGAGAAAAAATCAGCACATCAACCCTGTCCGATCTCAATCGGTTTTCAATTTACCAATTAATTTTCGCCAATTCGTAACCTCGGATGTTTTTGCTTATTTATGCAATTTAATATATTTTTTTCCTAAATCATTTGAGTTTTTATTTTACACCTTTTTAATTCTATGCAGACAAAATTTAACCGAAAAAACGTATCAAAATAATTGAGGAATTAATATTTATTGTTAAATTTAGCCCTTGTAAAAGTATATTAAAATAGTAAATCTACAATTCAACATCCTTAATGTTCCAATTGCAATGCTAATAAACGGCTAGTTCATTTTTATTAACCTTTTCAACAAAGTTAAAAGTTGTTAATGAAACTTTTGTAAATACTGTTGAACATCTTGAAATAATACATGTTATTCAAGTACACTGTTGACCAATTTCCTATTGTTAGTGTATGAAAGCACGATAGGTTTGTGCAGAGGGAAACCTCAGAAATTTCCAAATTAAGTTTCATGAAAAGTATTCCGATAAAGTAAATTTCAATAACTTTGTACAGTACAAAACTTAAGGAAAATCATCATGATCATCTTCTTCTTCAAGGATTAGGATTAGAGCCTGTTCCGAATTCTTTGTCTAACCCCCGTTTTCTGGGACTTCCGCGGTCACACTTACCTTTTGGAATGTAGTAGAAGGCAGCTCTCGGTAACATTCCGAGTGTCATACGTTTGACATAATTTTTCAAATTAGTGCGGTATTCATCGATCTTTTCTAAAAGGCTAAAACTTTCAACTATTTTCTAATATTTTCCTTTCTGATTTTGTCCATAATTGTGCAGCCCCTTAAAGATCGTAGGTACCGCACCTCTGTTGCCTGGATACTGCTTCTATCTTGGGTATTTAGGGTCCACCCATACAGCAAAGTGGGCACTGCTATAACCCTATAAAATTTTAGCTGTGTTTCTTTTCTTATTTTTCTCTTTAGCGTTTTCACGAGAGTGCCGCAAATGTGTTGGAATTTGCGTAACATTTTTAGGGGAATCGTTATCGTAGTCAAAGGTAATGAATATCTCATCCCAGATAGGTGAAGTGTTGTATATGTTCAATAATTTCATTATATGTAACGATTTTCGTTCTTACTGGTTGTTTCCCCTTAAATGTCCTTGTTTTCGTTTTTGAGATGGATAGTTTTATATTTTAATCTTGGCATATTTTTATGAAGTATACAGACAGATCTTTGAAGGTCATATTCATTTATGATCTGGCCATCTGAAAACATTAGTATATCTACACAAGTTGCATATGCGAATGGATGCCAGTATTTACTGATAATCTCTACGTTCGTATAATGCCATCAATATAAATATTGAAGAGTGTTGGGAATAGACCATAGCCTTGTCTTACTCCTTGGTTAGTTTCTACTTCATTATTATTTTTGTAATTTGGTATAGGAATTGGCATGCTTGGATTAAATTTTTTAACACGCTTTTATTAGCTTCACCTGTATGTATGTATGTTTGTTTGTATGTTTGCATGTTTGTAACCGCTCTGGGAGCAAACAAAAAATCTATATTGTAAAAAAAAAGACTTTCCTTACGTGAACACCGTGGCGTTAAGGTATATTTCCGAGCTGCGAACCTAAAGGTCTAGCGTTCGATCCCAGTCAGGGGAGATTTTTTAAAAATGGTTTTTGTTTAATTCTAAATTATTTTAATTAAAGATTTAAATGTATGTAAATATGTATGTGCCACTCACATGATTTTCTCTTACCCTGCATTTTAATACTAAGATAGATATTTTTGTTTTTTAGTTCACATTTCTATAAAAGCGTGTTCTTTAATTTTTTAAAACTATAATATTATTTCATTATAATACATATTTTTTCTCTATCGACACGGTCAAAAGCCTTTTTCATGTTATATGAATGTGATATACGATCCAAGGTTGATTTCTCAACGTTTCTCAGTTATTTATTTCACAACAAAGCATCATCAATACCGGATCTGCCTCGTCTGAAACTAGATTATACCTCTAGAAGTACTGAATCCATTATCGTCATTATTCTCTAATAAAAATTTTACTGTTTTACAGGTGCTATTAAGCAAGCTCTATAATTTTCATAGCAGTTTTTATCTCCTTTTTTGAAGATAGAGATGATTTTCTCTGTTTGCCAATCTGTAGGTATTTCACATCTTTTCCAACAGATGTTAAATAAATATAATAATTTTTCGTGTAGTAAAGCATCTACATATTTAATAAGTTTAGAATTTGCACCATCAGTGCTCACGGCTTTTCTGTTTTAGTAGACTTCCTCACTTCCTGTAGTTCGTTCATTTCGATATTGCCTATATTTTAGTCTACTGTTTTGATTTCCACATCCATAGCAGCAGCTGGGTTGTAGCAGAGATCACTGTAATGTTGAACCCAATCTTTCTTTCTAATAATGTAAATATTTGCATTATCTTTTTCTTAATTATTTGATTTTCGTAGAATTTTGTAGGCTAATATATGTATATGTACATCATTCTCGATATTACTTATGAATTTTGTACCAAGCTTCTTGGGGAGCTTTCCGAATTATATTTTTTGCAAGGTTTTTTTTTTCTTTACATAGTTTTTTTTGCTTCTCCTGTATTCTTTTGTAGGTAGTTTTATAGGCTACTTCTTTTTCTTTAACAAACTTTGCGATGTCCCCATTCCAGATATACAGGCCTCTTTTTCTATAACTCCTTCTTTTCTTGCCGAAGGCTTCGAACGCAGCTCTTTGAATCATATTCTTCATGTTACTCCACCCATATCTTATTGTTTTATTAACTGGTTTAAAGTTATTAGTATAAATTTTTAATACAATCTTCTTAAACATTTTAAGGACACTTTAAAAATTTCGCATTCAGGCTTTTTAATATGTTTCGCTTTTATTCATTTGTTCAGAAACTTGATTTCATAAATTTGACTTATAAACTCACAAATCTTAGTAAATAAATAAACATATGTTGAAGTTACAAGCCTATAAAAGTGTTTTTACAAAAAAAAAAGAACATTTGCAATACAATTATAATAATTGGATCTTCAAATTAAATACGCAGTATGTAAAAAAACCCTTATGAAATTTCAACTCTTGAAAATACCTAAAAACTAGTTCGTTCTTTTGCCAACAATTTGCTTAATTTTTACTCTGTTCGAAAGAGATTTTGATAAATTCGCTCAATATATATAGCATACAACCTATGCAACATAAACTTTTCTTTATTTCACGCATTCGCAGCAAAAGTATAGTTACTAAAATGCTATCTCAACGAATATTACCCATGTGAATTTTATGTATCAGAATAATGTTTCTCTAATGTTTTGCCAATTTTTCTGCAAGTTTTGTAATATTTTTTTTTTTTTTTTTTTTTGGAAATCCGTTCTAGTTATTAGTAGTTTTTGAAAAAAAAAAAATATATATATATATATATATATATATATATATCCGCCTGAATAATTGCGCAATTCCTAAACTAAAACATACAAATACTGTACATAGAAATGTAAAATTATGAATTAAAGTTACAAGTCATTTGTAACATTTTATGATACAGGATGATCCAAAGCATTTTTGCTATTTTTCAATATGTGGTTAATCCTCTAACTGCACTCTCGACCAAATCGATAGTGGAAACAATGGATTTTAAAATGTTCTTGGCATTTGTGAAGTTCCAGATCATTCCGTCTAGTACATTTTTAGAAAATTGGAAAAATGTTAAAATAAAACATTTTCTAATAATTTGATCACCCACTGTACAGAAGGTAAAATATCTTGGAGTTTCCACATGGTGGCCTCCACTGACGTTTCGGCTATAAAAGAAATATAAATTAAACTATTACAATATAGTGCGACCATGTTTCCTACGACTAGCAGTGAAGTCGTGTCCAAAAGTTTGGAGGGATGCAAAATTGCCCGAGAGATAGTTATTTGGCAAACATCCAGTTATTCGGTGTTCTCTTATCGCTTGTTTTCTCTCAGTCACCCCTACTTTAACACTGGACTCGTTCAATCCGCACTTGCGTAGAGGCTTCCATGGTCGTAAGAAATGTGGTTAAAGAATAGATTTAATTATTGCTTGAAAAAATAAAAGGATTAAATATATAGCGAAAGAAAATAGTAATAAATAAAAATTAAAAATAACTTGTAAAAAACATTTGTTAAACAATCGACTGTTATTTATTTATTTATTTTCGAAAAAAGCAGTAATTTAATTCATAAGTTTTCTCGTGTTTGACAGTTCAGTAAATTAAAATCTTAAATAATTCATAAAGTAGAAAATATAATAGGAAATAACATAAAATATGAAATTTCAATATTTTTATCAATTATTAACACATTACGGGTAAAAATGTAAACAAAATATTTTTATATGTTAAATTATATTAATACATAAAGGTGATGTACCAGAACATGTCTCTCTAAAACCGTTGAAACATATGCATGTTCGAAAAAGAAATCTTTGATTATCACTTTATCCATAATGGATACCGAGAAACATCTTTTTTCTTTCTTAAGAAGAGAATCTCTGCTGAAAAGAAAAATTTTATCATGAAATTATTCTGCATAAATCTAAAAATAGAAGCTCTAATTGATAGTTGTCTTTTCATTCTATAATGCAAAAAGAATTGTTGTTATAGTGGTTAAGATTTTTAACGGAGAACTAGAGCTAACAAAAGGACTATTATAAAAATAATTAAACTGAGCTATTTCCATGAATATATTTTTTCAATTGTAATATTATTATTAAAATAATATTAGGTTGTGGAATCCTGTTTTTTTTTTTCATTGACTGTTGTTACTTTTCTATAGACGAAGTATTGGAGAAAAAAAAATGTTTTATAATTTCATTGAAGTGAAGGTTTCCTATTGACTACAGACACGAATGAGGGGTGTTATATTTATAGCATATTTTTGTTTGAATGTGTGTGTTTATACGTGTATGTGTATGTGTGTGCGTTTGTAATTGTGTGCGTCTTTTGTGTATGAAGGTTGAGTTGGGTAGGGTTGTGAGGATTAAGACTGACTGACTGCTCTAGGATCCTAGCCCTGAGGGGAAGTGCGTGGGGATCTTTCTATGGGTCCCTTGCCCGTATTTACTCAATTTTCGGAGAAAAACACGGCTAGGCTCACGATCGCGACCTGGAATCGAACTCGGTTCCTCACGTCTTTCAGCTTTCAACGCAGAACTGCTCGCCCGCTGGTGGGCCGTGTAAGCGTCTATGTCGGTATGCGTATCAGGATCTATCTTTCTGTGTGTATACATCTGCGTGTTTCTGTGTATATATTTTGTATTGTAGCTCTCAAACAGATAGTCTCATTTCAATGCAGTTTTTAAAAATTAAAACGCTGTTTTAATGAGGAGCATAACAGCCTGTTACATACAACAGACATCCTCAGACTGTATTAGGGTTAAATATGCTGTTTCGAGATGTTTCTCCGATATGATTGATAAAATAAATCTGTTCATATACTAATTATCTAACAATTAAAATAAGCTTCATAAAACTTGGCGAAAAAAATTTAGAGCCCATGTCCATTATATTGTAGTTTTGAAATTGTTAAGCCGAATTTAATGATTTTAATATATATTGTATTATTTAAAAGTTTATTCAATCATAATGATTCTTATTGATGTTTACTGTTTCGCACGTCATTTATCATTTCTTTTGTTCATAAGAAGGGTTAAGCAAGGCTATAATACACGTTATATATATATATATATATATAATCATTGATTTTGCCTGAGAAAAAACATTGTATTGATATATATAACGATTTAAATTATTTGATATAAATTTATGATTAAAGTTTTAAAATGTTAAAAAAGCATCTAATATGTTGTACATCCGGAAAGAGAGGTTTTCACAACGCGTTGTTATCTTCAGGAAAATTATTTTGCACTGGTAGGATCGCTCTTGAGATTGGTTAAACTACTGCTGAAAGAAGACTAGTTTAATATTTCGTTCAAATGCATGAAGACTATTATTCGAAGAATCGGCAAAAATAATTATCGCAAATAAAACGCAATATCTGGCACTTAATTAAAGTATACGAAATCAAACTTTTTAAAATAATATTTCACATAAAATGCACTTACATTATTAGCTTTAAAACCGTTTTAAAATACACCAATAAAAATAAATATACAAACAGATTTAAAATAATCGTTACTAAATTGAAAATTGACATTCTTTTTTCTTTAACAATTATGGAAAATTAGGTAAATAAGAATTACTAACATAGATAATTAAACTGTATATATATATATATATATATATATATATATATATATATATATACGTGTGTGTATGTTGTAATATAGGATGTGAAGGACACAAAAAATTTAAAACACTATAGTTATATTTCTGATTTTTTTAAAAAATGAATAAGTAATTTCAGGATTATCATTAAGTGTATTATGAAAATGTGTATTTCCAAATTAAATTTAATATGTATATATATATTCTTAATTTTTTATTAAAATTTTATCTAATCGTACAATTACATGAATGTTAACTTTATAATGTCATAAAGAATTAAAGTACTTGAATTAAAAAAAATAATAAAAAATCGGAAAGAACTTTTGAAAACTATACTAATAAAAAAACGATATGTATGTAAAATTAATAATCTTTAATATCTGTAATTTTTCATTTTCGTTTTAATGTATGCAAAAAAATTTAAAATGAGTAATTAATCTCGATTTTTTCAAATAACAATGACAATTATCAACACAATTTATTTTGCAAAATTAATTTAACTTTTTTTTTCTTTTTAAAATAGAAAAGAATATAAGTCCTTCAAAGTTTTATTAAAATAGTTAAATAGAAATAATTCTGCTATTGAAATATTTCTGCTTTTGTTTATAAAAACATTTTCCAAGCTAAAGAACAATTTTTTGAACATTTAATATAAATAACACCTTTTTCATAATTTTATGGTTATTTTTACTCAACACAAAGAATCTTTCCACAAAGTATCTTACAAAATATCTTTCCACATGAATGACCTTGAAAATTGACTTCTGTAAAATTAAAAGTTCATTAATTGAGATCATAAGATCAAATGGAATACTAAAAGTCTTTACAAAATATGAGTAGTTTAATCAGTTTTTATGATTAATATATACTATTATCCGAGCATCTGAAAATACATACAAATATTTTTAATAAATAAAAATACAAAAATATTCGTATCTGATAAACTAATAAGTGTTTCATTGAAAGCATATTATTCAAGGAAAAAATACATAATCTCACTGCACAGAATTTTTTTTTTCTTCTCACACAAAAACAAGTGTTATATGTAGGTTGTAGAGAATCTGCGTGGGCCATGATTCTCTAATGTAAATTTTACTAAAACTTAAATATAAACTTGAATACTTAATCACTTAATAAGAAGAGCTCGAGACAAAGTTTAAATACAAAATAACACAGTTTATTAATTCTCAATTTCAAGGAGGCGTTGAGCTAACTCGAGTAAATAAATGACTTCAGGAACTAACTTTAAACAAGATAAAAAATAGGAAGTTGCTTTATCTCACCCACGCTGATCCTTTTGACGACTGCTCACGGCTCCTTATCACTTTCCTCACTTTAGAGCGTCGAGCGGATTCCCGAACACGACAGCCTCTTTTATTTCTTTACTTCACAAAACTACACCTCTCTACCATCATTCGCATAAAACTATCACCACCAAAATTTCTCTTAACTCCACACTAATCAGCTACCCCTTCATCACCATTCCACTACACCACATCCTATATCTATATACATATCAATTCACTATCTTTCCTTTTATACTCTATTCAACAACTCCCTTTCATTTCATTTCAATCAAAACCTTTAAACATCTCTTCTACTCATCTAACACCGCGATCCTAATTATTTTACTGCTGCACAATGCTGACATAAAACAATCTCGACCAAGACCTTCGCCGAGCTACTGGCGACGAAGTAATTTAACCGTCCCAACTTTTAGTGACGGTCCATAGCTCGACCTCACAAGGTTACTATATGAATTTAAAGTTTCCTTCACAAATAATTATATGTATTTTTATATAACTGAAATATATTTAAAATATATAAATAAATAAATAAATATAAAGATATTCTTATAATATCTTAAAATGTTTCTTACAGAAACATTCTGTTATTATTCAATCAGTCTGAAAACAAATTCCATAATTTTATATTTTGTTTATTTCTACCACAATAATAAATTAAGAAATTAAGAAATTAATTTTTTTTACAAAAAAAAAATTTATAATAGAAATTAATTATAGTGATTTATGCTTTTTACCTAAAAAAATTTATAGTTAAACATTACCAAAAGCTCTTACTTGCAGTTTATGTTTCATTTCTATTCGGAATATGGTGTGTTGTAAGACTATGATATTTTCAATGCGTTTTATATAATTTATTTTTAATGAAATAATATCTAAATGCTAAAAAAATACATTTAAATAGTCATTAAATAAAATGTAAGTCAGTTTAGTGTAAAATAATTAATAATAATAATAAAACTTTTACTTTTGTAATGATAAATGTTTTATAAGAGTATTCTAATATAATGACAAATCGTAAACTGTTCTTTTTCTTAGAATGTTTAATTTTCATAAACAACAATTGCCATTTGATAGTTTTAAAGTCTTAAAATTAATCTCTCGTCATCAGTTACTGTCTGCGAATGTATTAATCTAATATATACCTCTGTATTATTTATTATTATTATTTATTTTTTATTATTATTATATATATATATATATATATATATATATATATATATATATATATATATATATATATATATATATATATATATGTGTGTGTGTGTGTGTGTGTGTGTATAATATATTTCTGTACTATTTTTTTCTGTGAAAGTATTATCTGTGAATGTACTATTGTAAAATCACACACAAAAGTAATAAGCATAAATATGTATAAATGTTTTAGTTTTAAAATTATATGTACAACATTATATATAACATTGAATTAAAACCAGTCTGAAAACTAAAACTAACTAGTATGTTGTGGTCACCACATGACTTTTTTTCTTTATTTTCCTACACAAAATCACTCAGTTAAAATAATTTATTAAAATTTTTATAAAAAAAAAAAATTATCTTATTCCATTTTATTATCAATATACTGAAAAAAAAAAAAAAAAAAAAAAAAAAAAGATTTTTTTTTTTTTTTCGTTAAAAGTAAAAAAAAAAAATAATAATAATAATTATAATAATAATAAAAATAAAGATCGATAACTTTGTTTTAAATTATCACAGATCTATAGTTCAACCATTCGTTTTAAAGGTATTAACGAGACCTATCGAAATATACCCATCTTGAAAATTTAACCCCCCCCCCCTCCACTTCCCTCCAGGTGGGGAATCGATGCCCCCACATGCACAAATTCTTTTTTCCTACTTAACTACTACTATTATCAATAATTCATATTAATTTTACAATCATAAGTTAAAAATAACTCTCATTATGTACATTTATACGAAATTCTGTCCTATACTGCCATGTTAAAAATTTAGAAAAAATGCGATCACAGCGCTACCAGTTGAGTGATTAATTCCGAAATCTAATGAGCACCAGATTATGTCAGGGTCCAACTACCTACCAAGTTTGGTTAAATTTCGTTCATTGGTTCGTGATATACAGTGCCCACAAAAATCGTGATACACACCGATAGACACACAGACAGACAGATATTTTGTAAAAACTATCAAAACGTGTTCAGGAAATCCCAAAACGTGTAAATCCATCGAAAACCGGAGTTCGAAAATTTTCACGAATCCAATACTTTCTCTATATTAAATATAGAAGAAAGTAAAAATCGTCTGCATTCTCAATAGAAAGTAATTTTTGTAAATAGTATATTAAATAAATAATTTGCCCAGCAATATATTTTTATAGAAAAATTTAGAATAAAAATTTATGATGGCTACAAGACACTAGTTTAAACGTTTTTTTTTTTTTTTTTTTTTTTTTTTTAAGATAAACTTTTTAATAGCGATCGAGCAATATATATGATTTATATTAGAAATAATGCATACATTAAATTAGGTATTTGCGTAACCACCATTGAAAATATCAATAAACGTAATTAATACTGACACGTAACATTTACAGTTTAATTACCACTAAGTTACCAAAAGAAAGAAGGAAAAAATACCTGGAAACGAACCTTTTTTTAAATTTAAATATTTAAAAATTTGATTTTATTTCTAACTGCATTTTGTGCAAATATTTATATTATTTAAAAAAATCAAATATTTATTTTATCCATGAAAATAAAATATTTTCTTCTCAATAAATACTTTTTTTTTCTACAAGACTCTGTTTCCTGTATCATTTAGATGGAAAATTAATGACGGAAAAAATGAAAAGTGGCACTTGGGAATAAAGAATAAAATTTTGTTTTTATCTTGAAGTATTCTTCTCGAATACTGTTGTTATGAAATAAATACACCCTGCGATAAATTTTTAATAGCATGGATTTCTTTCCTGATGACAGTAAAAGTAGCAATTATTGAAGAATATCATACTTATTCTGTTTGCTTTCTAAGCAAGTTTACAAGAAAAAAGCATTAAAGAAATGCTTGAAAGAAAAATATACCTGATATACATCATGAATTCTTCAACACTAAATTTATTTTTACAAGAGAGTTTTGAAAAAGAAAAGTTGAATCTAAAAAAAATATAAAAATACTATATTTTTTTTTAGCAGAAAAGTGTGTTGTATCCTCATATATGTGTATGTACTGGCTGATTATAATTAAAGTACGATTTCAAAACGCTATAATTTTAAAACTACCAATCAGAGCGATTTGGTATTTTACCAGAGCAATCGTGAGTCAATGAAATTTAGTTTGGCAAAAGGAAAAAAAAATAGTTCCAAAATGTGTTGTTAATTATCCGTAAAGTATTTGTTTCATGAAGCTCCTCTTTTTCTCTTTTCACTATGACTGTTTCCGCTGTAAACACGTATTCTTGTATTTTTTTCTAAAAAAATGTAGTAAACCCTTAAAGTCTATTATTTCGTGCCATTTCATTGTGCTGCTAACAATATTACTGTGCTTAATGAGTCCATTTAGGCCTTTACCCTGACATTTCCCGGACAGCGCCATCTATAGGAACATGTTGAAACTACTTTTTTCCTCCCCCAAACAAACTTTTATTGTCTCAAGATTGCTCTGATAAAATATCAAATTGATCTGATAGGTAGTTTTAAAATCATATCGTTTTAAGTCGCAACTTTAATTATAATTACTCTGTACATATATATATATATATATATATATATATATATATATATATACTAGCTGACCCGACGAACGTTGTTTTGTCATATAAATTATTTCTAGAGAATATTTTGCTAGAAAAAAATAACTAACTTATTGTAAGTGTGTAAGGATGTGGTATATAAGTGGAAGATGTATGGAGCGCTGTGAACGGTGAAAGAATATAAAAATAACAAAACACCAATCATTTATTTTTTCAATTTATTAAAATTGATTCTATAAAATTATATACATATCGCTACTTATAACAATATTACTAAAAACAATATCAATCCCTTAATGCAACAGAGTGTACAATATTTTTTGTTATCCCATCTTTCGCCAATACAAACAAACTGGATGGTTTGCCCACTCGAGAGCCACGTATAATTGTCCGTGTGAAAAACATGATGTGCTCAAATCTAAGCCACAGACAGACATCGTTTGACCCTGAGACTTATTGATAGTCATTGCAAATGCCAATCTAATTGGAAATTGAGGGCGTTTAAATTGAATTGGCACATGTGTGGGTATAATAGGGATTCGCAGTAGTAATATATTTTCACCTCGGAATTTGTCATTTAAAATGATGGCTTCGATAACATTTTTCATTAATTTTTTTATGACTAATCGTGTGCCGTTGCACAACCGTGGTGGGCTCAAATTACGAAGAAAAATAACTGGAGATCCAACCTTCAGTTGTAATAATATTATAGTTTAAAAAAATTAAAGAACACGCTTTTATAGAAATGTGAACTAAAAAGCACAAAATATCTATCTTAGTATAAAAATTCAGGGTAAGAGAAAATCGTGTGAGTGACACACCGTAATATTTACATACACTTAAATCTTTAATTAAAATAACTTAGAATTAACAAAAAACATTTTTAAAAAATCTCCCCTGACGGGGATAGAACTCTGGACCTTTAGGTTCGTAGCGCGGTGCCTTACCTCTACGCCACATCGCTCACGTAGGGAAAGTATTTTTTTTACAATATAAATTTTTTGTTTGCTCCCAGAGAAGTTACAAACAAACATACATACATACATACATGCAGATGAAGCTAATAAAAGCGTGTTTAATATGCGGTGGCATGCCTGGTAAATCCAATGAGTTTAAAAACTTTCTTGGATAATTTACAGCTTCGGTGGCATCGCAAACTGTATCATTAGATTTGTATGACACCAAGTCTCCTGGTAACAAATGTTGTATCTTGAGTTTCAATTCGTTGACGTCCACATTTTTTGCTGCTAAAATTGCTCTTTCTGCTAGCCACTCATGATTTGTGTATCGTCTGTGTACATCGGGAAATATCTGGTCAATAAGAGCATCTTGAGAATCAATGATTGTGCAGAAATCGGTCGGTAATTTTATGCATCCAGTTTCATCTGTAGTAACTTTTCCATCGCCGATATCTAACAATTGTTTTGAGAATGTTTCAGCGGATGGATCTTTAAGCTTTTGAACACACAAATTTACTTTCAGTTGTACTTTTTCAACATTAAGCCACAATGACGATGATTTTAAGCACGCGTTGATCTCATCAGCGTATGTTGAACGGGAAGTGCTTGTCTGAAATCACCTGAAAAGAGTAACAGAGTGCCGCCAAATAGTTTGTCGTTTTTTATATCTTTCAATGTCCTGTTCGACGCCTCAATCGAATGTTTGTGTACCATAGTACATTCATCCCAGATAAGAATTTTACACTATTTCAGCACTGTGGCCATGGACGATTGTTTTTTTATGTTGCACACTGTGTCTGGGTTATTTTGAATATTTAGTGGCAGTTTAAATAATGAATGAGCTGTTCTGCCTCCATCCAATAAAGTTGCTGCAATGCCAGATGATGCAACAGCCAACGCGATGCCATTATTTGATCGTATTTCGGCGAGAATTAGCGAAATAAGGAATGTTTTGCCAGTTCCACCTGGTGCACCCCCCCAAAAAAAAGAATCCACCTTGTCCTGCCAAAACTGCGAGCATGATGCGGTCGTAAATGGTTCTTTGTTCTTCATTCATTAGTGGGACATTGCGAGCAACAATCGCCGCCATTTCTACAGTATTGTATTGTAGTTCACGATTCAATTCAGTGCTTATTAAATCAGATGCATTTCGATTTGTTGAATGCATACCGAAATGACTGAGTGGTAAGTTGGCAATGATATGCAAAGATCTTCAATAGCAATCAATGCTTCATTGTACATAGCGTCACTGAATACTATCGTTAGATCGTTGCACCGTGAACGATGTTGATGCAATATATCATCAGTCATTGAATCTTTGTGATTATCCCATAATGTCTCTGCTCGGGCCGGGAAACATGTAGTCAACACTATAGTGAATAGTAGACGAATTTCTTTTGCTGTACAGTTCAGTCCTACTTCAGCAAGCATACACTCCCACTGGTTGTCGTCTTCCAGCAAGCCGAGTGCAAGGCATGCATCTTTATACGTTGGATACTGTTGTCCATTCACTTTACGTAAATCTTGAAATGACAAAGGGTCGATGACATTAACCAATAACAGTCGAAGATAAAAGCATTCAGTTTGCCTTGGATTGACTTTAAATACTCGTCCCAAGGTGTTTGATTTGAATAAACCAGGACATGCATCAATCGGCGTGCCTTGCTTGCGGGGCATCCATTTTTTTGTTGGAGCCCATGTGAAATAGCGTGGTACTTCTGAATAGAGTAATGTCCGTGTAAAAGCACCAAAAGCATCCGCACGATTACACAATTCAAAAAATTCGGTGAGTGTAGTTTTTGGTGGATTTATAGCACGATCAATAGCTGTCTCGCTCGTGAAATATACGCGCTGGCCATTTTCAAAATGGACGGTTAAATGAAGAACTGCTGGATCCCGTTCATGAATTGGGAAACCAAAGATACGCCAAACAGCTTCATTGGAGCTGACGTACCGGCCAATTTGGTAAAATGTTATTTCATCGTTGTTATTCACCGGAGGAGCATTCACATTTGTATTTTCAACTCGAAATACAGCCATATCACTCACTGCCTTTATTCACATACTTGCAAATGTATTTGATGCTCTTCACTGAAATGCAGAACTGAACATTAATATGAGCATTGAATTTTTTGCTCAGCAGAGGCGAATATGGGACCACCCAACGGTTATCAATGTCAAAAATTCATTTTTCATTTCAACATAAAATAACTCCGTCGGATATATACGAATTTTTTAAAAGAATATACCATTTTAACTAATTTTAACATTTTAACAATATTAAAGTTTAAAAAATATTTTAAACACTTACGGTTAAAAATTCATTTTTCATTTCAACATTAAAGAAATTCTGACATCGTGTTTACGATTCTAAAATATTAACTTTGAAAAAATATTTTAAACACTTCGTAAGATACGGTTAAAAATTCATTTTTCATTTCAACATTAAATAAATTCTGACATCGTGTTCACGACAACTCACGCCATCTAGGAGGAAAAGTTGTTGAAAGAATTGGTTAAAAATTAATTAAGAAAGAACTAATTAAGTTACAACTTTCATTTGTAAATCTAAACCATTCTCGAATCCACCTGAAGACACACAAAAAATTTCATTAAGCTCAGTCCAGCCGTTTAGGAGGAGTTCAGTGACATACACACGCACAAAAGAAATATATATATAAAGATATATAACTTTTTATCAAAAGGTTGTATTAGGATTTTCGATTTACGTTATACATATATATATAGAGAGAGAGAGAGTGATGCAACAGTCACAAAAAAAATAAAATAAAAATATATATGTTATTAAAAAAGTATTGACCCTAGCATATGCGGCTTTCACAAAAATGCACAGAAAGACGTGGGATTTTTTTTTAGATAACAAATGATTTATTAGGAAATCAGTTTAAATGTTCTTCATCAAGAGGCGCTTTAATTATAAATATACTTTTTTGCAGTTGTGCAGTATATTTAAAAACGTAACTAGGTTTATAAATGTTCATTAGAATGACCGTCAGAAGTTAAGAGTTCGAAATTCTCCTAAAAATAGCTGTGTATTTGAAATATGACGTTATTTGACCAGGCGGATCTGTTTAAAATGTGAGAAGAAATTGCGAATACAGGGCGATATATTGGTGAAAAAGCTAACTAATATAAACATACATACATACATATATATATATATATATATACACACGAGTATATATGTATATTTTTTATGTATATACATAAAAAAAAAATCCGATGCTTTTCAGTACATGTCCGGGAAAAACGCATAGCGTTACCGGGCAAGTACTTTTTGAATAATATATTTTAATTTTTTTCTGGAAATTTTTAATCAATAGGTATATATATATATATATATATATATATATATATATATTGCGCATTAAGACCCGTTAGACTTAAATTAGGAAAATAAATAAATATATATATATATATATATATATATATATATATATATATATATATATACAAGCCATTACAAGCATCTGTATCTAAACTGGAATTTGAAACTAGAATCTCGCAAATGAAACAGAGTGCTAACTATTTCCTCATTAATGGACTTTTGCCAATAGGGAGTCGTAAAACAAACCTGGAACATACATAATGTCATAACCTTGCCAAACTGCAATATATTCTGGGTGATTCAAAAGTCACAGAAAAATTAAAAATATATTATTCAAAATGTACTATAGCTCTATGCGGTTTCCACTAAAATGTACAGAAAAACATGGGATTATATAAGTATATATATATATATATATATATATATAAGAAAAAACATGTTACATTTTTCACTAACATATCGCGCTGTATTCATATTATCCTTTCATATTTTAAACAGATACGCCTGATGAAATGACGCCATATCGCGAATTCTGAAGCTTTTTTAACAAACTTTTCGTTTGTGTAACGTCTGATGGTCGTTATAATGAATGACTGCCGTCACATTGACCATTTATAGTCCAAACTACATTGCTGAAGGTAATACGCTACTGTAAAAAAGTAATTTTACAATTAAAGTATCACCTGGTGAAGGATATTTAAACTGAGTTTTTAACAAAGAAAACCACATAGTGCTATGACCAATACTTTTCGAATAATACATTTCTTATTTTCTCTGTGACTTTTGGATCACCTTGTATATATAGTCGAACTTCGTTAACGTTAATCTCAAAGGGGATTAAAAAAACTGTTCAGGCTATCAGTAGTTCATGCTATCAGTAAATAATCTTCATATAACCAAACCAACCTTCAATCTTCATTCTGACGGGGATTGTAGAAACAGTACCCGTTAAATATTATTCACTTTAAGCGTATTCACGTTAACGAGGTTCGACTGTATATATAGTGTTTATCATGCAGGAAACGCTTACAGGTAATATGCATAAAAATAATAATTTTGATATGATACATTTCCAGTACATATACTATTAAATTATTCAAATAATATGCAATATTAAAAAAAGATTAATTACCTACAGTGTCCATTGAATAGTTTACACACTAAAAATAATTTCGCAATACTCTAGTGGTTGTGATACATTAGCAAATGCTAGCATTTTTTTTAATCAGTTATTTAATAAATATAAGGAAAAATGGTACTTTGCTTGCAAAATTATTTAGTCATGAAAATTTCCTGCAAAACAACTTTTCTTATACTGAAAATTTACAAAGAAAAGAAGTCAGAATGAAATTAGAGTTATTGATCATGATAGAAGTTCTCATAAAACCTCATAAATGTTTGAACAAAAGTAAACGACAATTACAGAAAGTAATAACATTTGATTTTAAAAATTCAGGAAAGCGTAATATAAATTTAGATTTTTTTATTATTATTATTATTAAGAGGAATATGTTTGCATAATTTTCAGTATACATTTGGACAAATACAGATATCAATTTATTTTTTGCAGCAAAATATCACCAAGAGATGCAAAGTTTTTTTTTTTTTTTTTTTTTTTTTTTTTTTTAAGAAATGTCTAATAAAGAGGACTATTTTTTCTCCTCCAATGCACTGTAAATACAAGTGTCTGAAATTCAGACAAAAATGTGTCTGAAATGGGGTGTTCAATTTTAAGATGCTAAAAAGTGTCTTATTTATTTCACACAGTAGAAATGTCTGAAAAAGCACATTTCAGACACTTTTAATGTCTGAAATTGATCATCATTTCAGATGCTTGAAATGTCTGAAATGCGCCATTTTTGACCCTTCATTGTTTTTCTGATATGCAGCCATTATTGACCACCGTGGCCATGACTAGTTTAATAATAAAAAATCAATGATATTTATTTATGTTTTGATATAAGCTTTTCTATCACTAGTTTTTATTAGAATTTTAAATAATCTATGACATCCCCCTCCCCCTTAGAATTAAAAACAAAATTATTTAATTTATTTATGAAATATTTTCCTCTTTTTACAAAAAAGCACCACGGAGCTGGTGTTTAGAAGTAATTGGTGTAAAATTTTAAATAAACATTATAAAATATAAGAACTCGCAACAATACTTTCGGGTTGAAAGAAAACACAACCCTTTATCAGGTGAATAAAGTAGGCACGAGTGCTGCAAAACTTTACGTTGCTGTTTTGTTTGCAGCACTCGTGCCTATTTTGTCTGACGAAGAGTTGTATTTTCTTCCGACCCAAAACAATTGTTGCGAGTTCTTATATTTTATGGTATTTACATAAAATTTTGTACTAATCAATTTCCTCTTTTCTTTTTTTATGTGTTTAAATATGTATCAATATTCTAATATGAAAGGATGATTACATTTTATTCATTTTATGTAATTATAAATTGTTTACATCAAAAATACTTATAGAAATATCACAGTATATGTTAACACATAATAAAGAAGATAGCCTAATTTATCTGCTATTTTTTAGGCTTTTTATAATATCGGAATTTTATTTCATAACCTGGATATAATTATTCAAGATTATTTGCATACTATAAATTCAAGTCATTTTAGAAGGAATACACATTAAATATAATTACCTAGCTACAACAGATTTAATAAACATTTTTTTCTAAAGCCGCTATCAAACGAAGAACCATACGATAGTCTTTAGCACAAAATACTTCATAAACAGGTTTCTCATGCGGGAAATGATCCAAATATGCCGTTTGATACAAACTGCTGAACGTAAGTTCATCAATCACATATTTTCGACTGTTTAAATCACATACGGTAGTCTTTAGAACAAAATCCTCCAATCAGAGAATCGCGATTACTGAACACCCTCTATTCTTTTCCCTTTTAAACATCCTTGGAATAATAGCCAAATGTTGGGTCCGTTGTTTACATTTCTGGATTTTGTTCTTCCGTTTGTACTTAAGAACAACCCTACTGAAGTCGTTTGGTCGCTTTTGAGTGGCAATAGCTTTTATTTTAGAATATATCGTATTCCGTCTGATAGCACCTTAACGGCCCTCTTCACTTACCGTCGCCGGAAGCCCGAGCTAATGTTATTCTATGATGAAAATTTCTTTACAAATAACTTATTAACTAATATTTTTTTTTTATTCTGTTTTCACATTCAGAAAATTCCCAACTGTTAAATTGACGGACCTTTTTTAAAAATGAATTTTTTTTATTTTTTATTTTTTATTTTGAAATTGCAAAATGAAAAAAATTTACATATTGAAGAATTGTTATTTTGCAGCTTCAAAATAAAATATAAAAAATTAATTTTTTTTTTAAAAAAGGTGCATCAATTTAACAGCTGGGAATTTTCAGAATGTGAAAACAGAATTTAAAAATATGTATTAGTTAGTAAGTTATTTGTAAAGAAAAATTTCCCATAGAATAACATTAGCTTCGGCTTCCGGCCGCGGCAAGTGAAGAGGGCCCTTAAGTGATTCTTTAGTTCTAAAGTAAAAGAACTTCTTTAGTTATCAGAAGTTTTTTAGAATTGCTTAGACCATACAAATGCATAATCTATGTGAAAATATTTTCATTTTTGATAGAAATTAATATTTACCAGTACTTTTTCTTTTTTTTTTAATAAAAAACCATACATTGGTAATTTTATCTGACAAGAACATAGAAAAATATTTTATGCATGAAACATACATAGTAGTTTTTCCACTTATAACAAATACCTTATATATATTTTTATTTACACTTAGCCATAAATAAATAAATATATATATATATATATATATATAATAAAAAGTCATTTCAATACAATAGCACTTTTTTTTTCTATTTTACAAAACTAACTTTACAACAAAATTTAAATGAAAAGGATGGGCAATGTTAGTTTTCTATGTACTACTTATGGCGATTCTGTTATTGCCGCTAAAGAAACAGAAATTTTAAGAACTTGAGTATCTCCTTTAAATTCACATTCAGCTTTCATTACTATCTATTCACTTGAATGCAGTCTAACTATAATAGAGTGAATATAACGGTATGAAAAGAGATAATAGATATTTTTTTTTTTTTTTTTTTTTTTTTAGAATTATTCTTGATGATTTTTAAGGATCATAAGATTATAATAGTGCATTAAGTATACACTCATGAACAAAAAAGTAGAACCCCCCCCCCCCCCAAAAAAAAAAAAAAAAAAAAAAAAAAAACTTCCATTCCTTTGTAATGGTGCACTTTAAGTTCAGCTGCTGTAGAAAATTGATGGCAAATTTTATATGTTTTTTTCTTATGATGTGGGCTCAGATTTTCAATGACATATAGGTTAGTAGATCTAGCTGGGCAATCAAGAACTACAATTTTATTTTTATAGTGAACTATGCTTTTACAGTATTATCCATGTGGATAGCAATGTTGTCTTGTTCAAAAATAAAATTGTAGGAAGCTATATATATAAAATTGGAGCCTACAATAACAAAATCTTTATAAAAGATCAAGATACATATTTGTATTTACTTTGCTTGGATAGACAAGTGTATATAAGTTTTCCTACTAATACCAATTTGCTGCCCATATCATAACAGAGTCACAAGCCCTTTGCCATCATGAAAGAATACATTCCTCTTTACACAAATTGTGATAATAATCCCAGCTTTCTGATTCATCAGAGTTATAACTTTTCTTATTAAAGAAAATAATATCTAATCAATGAAAAAATATATAAATTTCAGGTAATTTTTCTTTCAAAAAACATTTTGATGTATGTGCTGTGCAATAATCTCCCTAATTGCTTTCAGAAAACTAAATTTGATTAACCTTGGGCAACTGAAATAATACCAATGTATAATCATTTACCAAATATCATTTCAATAAAATATTTAATTTTTTGCAGTATTTCTCACTTATTTAAAAGCATTAAATTATCCTTGATGTATGTGTGCATTCACAAATAAAAATAGTGGCATGGTTCGGATTTGGGTACACTTATTCATTCTGTTTTTTAACAGCATCTTTTGTAATTTGCAGCATCAATTTAATATGAAGTTACAAACATTTCTACCAAAAGAAAGTTGCATGAATGAGCATTTTTGAAGGAAATCACTAGACACAACTAACCATAAACAACCTCAAACTATATTTTGTATTTTTTTTTCTAAATTAGTTTTTTAAATGCAAAGTAACAATGAATTATTTTCCAAGATTACTGGTTTCATTTTTTTTTTCTTTTGTGTACATATGTATTTATACTCGACTAGCATTGGACTGGCTTTGATCACTTCACTTTTTCTTACAGAAGAGTACAGACAAATTTAAATATACAGGATGTCCCTGAATGCACGGGTTAAACTTTAAGCTTAAGTAAAATACATACAAAAAAGCATTTTTTGTACAGCATTATGGGGTCAGAAATGAAAATTATTAGCGGGCCGAAAGTGGGCTTTCTTCCTCTCCCCGATTTTTTATTTTTTTCTCTTCTTAAAGTGAAGTGTGTTCGCCAACACTTTTCAATGCTGACATCCTATTGCTGTACAAAAAGTGCTTTTTTATATGTTTTACCTACCCTCACAGTACGACCCATGAATCCAGGAACACCCTGTATACATGTTTCTTTGATGCACTCTCATGAAAATCTCCTATAAAGTTTTTTAGATAATCATGCCATAATTCCATAGAATTATACAGGTCTTTTTACATAACTAATACATAGAAATTTAGTTTAAATATAAAACTTATTCAATAAAATACTCAAATAAATTTTATAATTTTATTCATCTATGACAAAGAAAAAAACCAGACAACTCTCCAAAAACAGACCTAGTGGGAGCACTGTGGACATGCCATTTGAAACATTTGAAATTGTTTAAACTCTTTCATAAATTTCATAAAAGCAGATGTAAATTTCTTGTTAATTGCTGATTTGTTCAGCATGAATGTTTGCAAAAACATGAGAAAACTTGAATATCCTTTGGGATATTCATAATCAAATGAGAAGTACACCGCAAGAAGTGTATCAAAAATTGAAAAAATATCAATTTTTGTTAATTTACAAATTATGCCGCCTTGTCCTAAAATCATTGATGCTGCAATTGTTCCATCTTCACCTGTATAAACTACGATGTTTGGTGCTTGCATGTGTGCACATGAAGTGATTACTGGATCACCAACCTAAAAAAGAAAAGATATATATAATTATGTATATATAAAGGAGTTTTTTTTTTTTTTTTTTTTTTTTTTTTTTTTTTCAGTTTAAGAATTTACAAAAAGGAGAAAATTAGTTTTAAGTCTTATACTAATTGATAATTATTCAGAAAAATTTGTTCTACAAGATCGTGAGATGATTTAGTCATCTATTTTACTATCTACAACTGTTTGATTAAATAATTTTCTATTTTAAAAAAAGGGAAAAAGTATTTAAAAAATAAAGAAATCCTCCCACTGTCTGTATGTTTCTCTAATCTTCTTCTCTTGCCTCCAAAGTAGTAGCATGTGTTTCTTGCACATGAAGAAAAAAGGAAACTAGTTTTGAAAGTTCTTTCAAAACTTGTAGTGTTTACATTAATTTTATAATGTGTGAAGAAGCTTTTAAGTATAATGACAAGAAAAGCACAATTTTTAGGGTCTATTTTTAAATTTTCGAGTTGTGTGAATTTCATTAGTATATAGCTTCCAAATTTGCATCACTACGCTGCTGATACGCTGCATATGAATTATATTGTTACACAATAGAAAAATCCTCCTTCAAAAACACGGATGATTCTCCAAAGTTCAAAATCCATAAGATGTTGAAATGTCATCGTCTTTCATAGAAAAGCAGGGATGATCTTTTTTTTTTACTTTTTGTGTTTTTTACTTTCTCTTACCCATAAGGTAGAGAAAGTATTGTTTTTTGATCAAATTTTCGAACGCGAGATTTTGTTATATTTACACGTTCTGAGGTCCCCTGAATATGAAAATCATGTTTTTAGCAAATGGTCTGTGTGTCTGTGTGTGTGTGTGTCTGTGTATGTGTCTGTGTGTGAGTGTCTGTGTGTGTGTCTTTTATCAGCATATCTCAAAAACAAAAATTATGGCAGAAAGTTCAAACTTGGTATTCTAAATGTGTATCATATAGGGATGCTACAGTAAGCTTTTCGTTAAGATCAAGCAAATGGTTTGTGTACAGGGACAATCAAGAGAATTCTAATACATTATGTCTATGGGCGATATTGCAGGTAAGTACAGTTTAACGTCTATAGACTGCACTAAAACAAATGAAACGAATATATATTTTTTGTAATAGAGATAGTTAAGTGGGAAAAAAATTGTGCATATAGGAGCCTCGCCTCCCCCCTTGAGGGGGAAGTCCCCCCCCCGGGGGGAGTAAATTTTCATGATGGGTATCTTTCAAAAGAGCTCGCCAATACCTTTAAAACGAATGGTTGAACCATCGATCTGCGATAATTTAAAACAAAGTTATCGATTTTTTTTACTTTTAACAAAAAAAAAAAAAAAAAAAAAAAAAACTTAGAAAGAAAATCGTATATATATATTTTTTTATTTTTAATATTGAGAATAAAATGGACTTTTTTGGGATATTTGGTGTTATACTACTACTCTAATACGGGAATCGTCTGCATTATTATAAAAGATAATTTTTTTAAATAATAATTTTAATAAATTATTTTTTAAAAACAGAATTATTTTTTAATAACTGAATTAAATTCTATATAAATGTAGGTGCATTAATGAAACGGGGGGTTGAGGGGGGCGGTAGCTCCCCTCACATAGAACTAATTATTATATAAAACTCTTCAGAAGCCTAATATGAATTGTTTAACTCAGGTTTACGTAACAGAACTCGTTATCTTACCTTTTAATGTGCAATCTGTATTAATAGTATTAAATTTCAGGGTAAGAGAAAGTCGTGTGAGTGACACTCCAGATTATTTTATTCTGTGATCGATACTCTGTACACAAATAAATTAAACAGTAATTTATTATAAAGAAAAAAATTAAGTGATTACCTTTAACAAAGTAATGCAGCTTTCTACCGTTTTAGAAGAGGCAATTTTCTTTTCTACCCATTTTAACAAACATAGGACATCCAAGTCATCAGTTGAGTTTTCTTTTTTCATAGATTGTAAATTCATGATCGTCCTATTAAATGACTCTTGCCTCTCTTCTGCAGTTGTATCAGTCAGATGCGAATAATCAAATATAATCTAAATTAAAACAACAAACTAAATATTCTTAATAAATAAATTAATGAATAACAACCAACATAATTTTACAAAATAATTTGCAACACTCCTTCATTTTTCTACCCCATACAAGTGAAGAATCAAATATACATAATCAATCTTCAATGGATTAAAAATTTAAGTAATAACAGCATATAAGTGTAAACCATTTGCAAATTACAAAGCAAAATTAGCAATGCCCATAAAAAAAAAAAAGCTATTAAATGTTATAACTTAACAAGGGATAACACCTAATCTTGCCAACAGCTAAGGTTAAGTCCTATGTTATTCTACAGGAACAAAATTTTTCCACACAATTACTCGTTAACTGTAACATAATTAAAAAAATTCTGTTTTCACATTCAGAAAATTCATAACTGTTAAATTACACATTTTCAGATTTTTTTTTTTTTTTTTTTTTTTTTTTTAATTTATAGAGAGTTCAAAATTGCTAATTTTTAAGAAGTGCATTTTTCTCATTTTTTATTTGCAAAATAAAATACTAAAATTAAAAAAAAATCAATTTTTGAAAATAAGTACTAATTTAACAATTGTGAGTCTTCTCAACCTGAAAACAGAATTTTAAAAAAGCAGGTACATTCAATAATCAATAATTATAGAAACAAATTGTCCCATAAAATAACAAGGGCCATGACTGTTGGTGAGATCAGGTATTTCCTATATTGTTGGCGAGATTAGGTAATCACAATTTTTTCATTTCGTAATGAGACTAAAAAATGCCACTTTCATACTTCACATCATTTTCACTTTAAATACAACTTTTTTCACTGTTTTACATTATCAACATATTTATTTTGACTATTTAATTTTACTTTAATGATGTTAACAAATTAAAAAAAATTAATTAGTATTTTGAATTACTTAAAAGTATTAAATAAATGCAAAAGAATTAAATAATTGTGTCATATAAAATACAAAAAAGGATAAATAAAATGTATTGCTTTGCAGAGAGAGGGGAAAAAGAAAGGTTATACTTAGATTCTCAAAAACACCTAGCACAAATGTAAAGGCAGATAGAGGGTACCAAAATAAGCAGTTTTAGTGTAGGTAAATGGGTATGAAAATACCGCTTTGAGGTATTACATGGCACTGGTGAGATCTATAAGTGAAAAAGCTTCTCAGGGTTTTAATTATCATTTTCCACATGAATTTCAAAGAATGCATTGTGTCACCTTACTGTTCTGCCAAAACAGAACGAATATGGTCTGCAAAAGTCTTAATTAATTTAATGAGGATTTGGTTGCTAAATATTATAACAGCAACCAAGGGCATTGCCAAGGAAAGGGACACTTGTATTATAGCTAAGATATTTCTGAATTAAATAAATTTTTATTTTTGACTCTTTAAACAAATTAGGAAATCAGCCTCAGTCTCCTACGTGCCTCCTGCTGATAACATCTGTAGTTATGTCTCTGTTAGCAATCAGCTAAACTATCATAATAGTTACCATTAGCAACTGAATATACTGCTGAAAATATGTGATATATCTTATATTTTTGTAAATGTAACCCCAATACATGCATGACCACTAAAAATCTTGGTTTTATCTACACATTCTTTTAGCCGTTGCCCCCTTTCTGTTTGCAACTTCATAAATCATAAATGACGGTCATCATTATTATGGTGCTTTTTACAGCTTTACAAAATAATAAGAACCCACCGGACTTGTATTTCTTTTTTATGTCACCGGACAGAAATAAATTTGACTAACTGACCATTTGAAGTTTTTTAATAAAAATTAATTACTATTATAAATTTATGCTTCTTCATCATTAATTTTAACACACATAAGGGAAAGATTTTTAAAAAAGGGGGTAGAAGCTTTTACTTACTGATTGTTACATTTGTTACTGATTGTTACAGTGAATTCTTATATAAAACAGTAATGTTATCAAAAACATTTATAATATTTTAACAGACTTACCCACTCTTGAAGTTTACAGGCAGGATAAATTTCCTGAAGATCAGCTATGGTTCCACTAGAAGAAATTATCTCCTCTTCTTGCGCTAGCAGTGACTTTCATCAATTGGCCAATATGAACAGAATCAATTACTTTCTTTTTCAAATGTTTTGCAATTTCTGCCTGATGCAGCTCTATCTCATTGACTCTTTCATCAATCTCTAAAAATTAAATCACGAAGAACTCAAATATATGTCTTCTTTTCAGGGTTCGCCCAAGTGGGCCCAGCCCGAAAAAACCTACCCAGTTTTTTTTTTTTTCGGGCGGGCCCACCAGTTAAAATTTTAAAGTATCACTAACTAAAAAGTTCAACATATACTATATTAAGCATAATTATAAATACATTTCATAGAAATATAAGGAAGCATCATGGTGTATATTTTGAATAAACATGATCATAATTCATAATGAAATTTTCCCAGTAGCAGAAACTGAGTGCAGTACGGCAACAAGTGCTGCAGGCTACTGAAAGCTCTGCAGATTAATTATCTCTGAAAAGAAGTGCCAGGTTTAAAAATACAATTTACATTATATCTTGATCATTGTACTTGCCATATATTCTTAACTTATTTGTTTTGTAGATGTAAATTTTATGTATTTTATAAACTGCTGGTAATACTTGTGAAACATCACACTGTGTCTGCCATTCCTAGCTTGCAGATGTTGTTTTGCTGTGGACTGATAAAAAAATTCTGTTATTGGAGAAATTTTAAAAGCCTTAAGTTGTTTTTCATATTAATTAAAATGCTATAACAATGTACTTTTCAAAGTATATCAATCTATATACTTTTCAAAATATCATTATAAATTATATTTTGTTAAACTAAATTTTCAAAAAACAAACTATAAATATGTTTTTTAATAGTTTTTGACAGTTCATGGTTTGAACCGACATTTTTTTATGGTTTAAACCATCAAAAACTGTCACATGTCAAAAACCTGTCAACCCAATATACAGCTCATGGATTTGTCAATACCGTGAATGTCATTGCGAATCAATACTCTGAATCATTATGAAATAGCAAAAATACATTTAAACAAAAATTATTATTTCACTCTGTTGTTCTTTCTTTTGAAATTCACTGAAATAAATTAAGCATATTTTTAAAACTAATAAAACAAACATTTAAAACAGTAATAGAAATTACTGTTTACCAAAGAGCTTTCTAAGCTTTAGCACATAAAAATTCAGTGTTATAAATAATGTATAATGTAACTTGAAGATTTTCCATTTCAAACTTGCAGCTTTGCATGAATCTGAAAATGCATGAAAATCTGTAGAGATGTAATTACAAAACAAACAAAAAATAAATAAAATCATTGGATGCAGCTACTTCGTCATGCACGAATCTGAAAATGCATGAAAATCAGTGCTGCAGCGGTCTGTATCCCGATATCAAAACCAAAAAATCATTGGATACCTTTAATTCGTAGCTTATGAATAAGAAAATGCATAAAAATTTATACTTCTGCAGTCAGTATCCCGATATTGAAATGGAAAAAAAATCACTGGATTCCTTTAATTTGTAGCGTTTGAATCAGAAAAATGCACAAAAAATCTGTCCTGCAGCAATCAATATCCAGATATTAAAAAATAAAATTTAAGTAAAAAATCATTTTTTAAAATTAGAAGCTTTTTATTGTGAAGCCCTAAAAAGCATAAAATAAAATTTATTCTGGCAAAGACATGCTACAAAGAAATGAAAGTTTCAACACTAAGAAAATTTTAGAGAAAAGTATAAGTACTTTCCTTTTCAAAAGATGAAAATTTTTTAATGTTCAAAATATTTTAAAAACCTTTCGAGACCAATATTCTTAGTTATTAGTTTTTATATAATCGTTCGTTTGGCCAGAAATTTCAAATGTCTCGAAAGCTTTTTAAAATATTTTGAACATTAAAAAATTTTCATCTTTTGAAAAGGAAAGTACTTATACTTTTCTCTAAAATTTTCTTAGTGTTGAAACTTTCATTTCTTTGTAGCATGTCTTTGCCAGAATAAATTTTATTTTATGCTTTTTAGGGCTTCACAATAAAAAGCTTCTAATTTTAAAAAATGATTTTTTACTTAAATTTTATTTTGTGCTTTTTAGTTACAAAAAGAAAAAAGCTTCTTAAAAAAAACTAATTAAAATTTCTTAGGATATTTTGTAGACAACGGAAGATTGTCTTTTATCAATTGACACCTTTTCTAGTAATTATCCTCAAAAAATAACACTCCGTACCTCCCGGGGACCGAACTCGCGACCACGGCGTTATTAAATTGACGCTCTGACCAACTGAGCCACGTAGCCACAAACGGAACGGCTTATATTTACTTTAATTCTTTAGTAGCGTGATAGGAAGACACGATGACCAAGTCAATTTCATATAAAAAGCTTCTAACTAACAAAAAGCTTCCAAAAAATTTTATTTATTTATTTATTTTTACTTACATTTTAATTTTATGCTTTTTGTAACTAGATAAAAAGCCGTTTAAAAACTTTTGAAAAATTATTAGGATACTGTGTACACAACGAAATATTTTCTTTTATTAATTGACACTTTTTCTATTAATTATTTGCAAAAAACACCTCGGCCTGGCGAGGAGCGAACACACGACTCTCGCATTATCAACATGACGCTGTAACCAGCTGATTCATTAAGAAATACAATGAGTTGCTTACATTTTTTTTTTTTTTTTTTAATATATATAATGGAAGCGTCTTGGTTTTTTAACGTGACAAAAAGCCGATGACAAATCCAATTTCATATAATAGTAATATATAATGTTTATATATACATATATATAAAGCCTCTAAAAATATTTTTTAATGTATTTTTTACTTAAAACATTTTATTTTGTGCTTTTTTAATATCTAAAATGTTTTGTGTTTTCCACTATCTAAATAAAAAAAATGCTTCTTAAAAAAACTCCTCAAAAAATTCTTAGTGCAAGCAACGAAAAGTTTTCTTGTTTCAATTAAGACCTTTTCTACGAATTATCTGCAAAAATTAACACGCTGGACCTTCCAGGGACCGAACTCACAACCACCGCGTTATTAACAGGACGCTCTTACCAACCGAGCCACAGAGCGACAAACAAAACAGCTTATATTTACTTTAAAATGAAGGCGCATTGTTTACTAGCGTGACACGAGGACACGATGACAAAGTCAATTTCAATTAAAAACCTTCTAAAAAAAAATAATCACTGTACACCCCTAATTAGTGGCACATGAATCAAAAAATGCATTAAAATCTGTATTGCATCAATTACTACCATGCACTAATAATTCCATTTATTTAAAAAAAATAACAATAAAATACACTTGAAAAATCAATTTTTAAATCTCAAAAAAAAAAAAAATTAAAATATCATTCAGTTGGGCAGCATTACGATAAACATATACAAACAAAGTTCCGATACAAAAAGGTTACGATTAAAAAGTGTTGATACATTGAATCGCACCACAGCATCAGAAATCGCCAATGGGTGCCCTATAGTAAAGCTTAGCCTTTTATTGATATTTGGAAACTTATTTAACAAAGGAACTCAAAACAAAATTATCATTGCTTGCATTACATATATGTCAGAGGTCGATGCAGGTTTTAATTTTTGGGGCCCATTTTTATACCCTTCACAGAATCTTTCCCTTTAAAAATAGACCTTTGATAAATCTTTTTCATTTTGAAAACTAATCTTCCATGGAAAGAAATGCCGCCCAAACAATCAGGCGTGCTTTATTTCCCCAAAAAGTTGATAATCAATTTCTAATTTGTAAAAGGTTTTTATGCATATGTGTCATCTCAGCTCTATAAAAATGAACAGTTATTGTCTAAAATGAGACCTTATTACCATTTTTTTATTAACTTCGATTCTTGTTGGTTTGTCCAGTAAGTCGATTTTTAACTAACTTCCTGACTAGCTAGACATTGGAAACTTTCAGAATTGCTCAAAACACGGTGACAATGCATTTTTTAAATACTTTTAGTCAACTTGTTCGGGTCCCCGCTGCCCTCGGCAGCATTTATATGATTCAACAGAGAATTTATTTAACTTTCCGACTAGCTAGACATTTGAAACTTTCAGAGTAGCTCAGAACACAATACCAATGCATTTTTTTAATACTTATAGCTAATTGTCTCGGGTCCCCGCTGCCTTCGGCAGCATTTATCATATGATTCAAAAATCCTGTAACTTCCCAACTAGCTAGACATTGAAATTTTCAGAATAGTTCCGAACACGGTGACAATGCCTTTTTTTTTAATACTTTTAGCCAACTGTTTTGGTTCCTCACTGTCTTGGCAGCGTTTATTATATATTCATCAGAGAATTTATTTAACTAATTTCCCGACTAGTTAGACATTTGAAAATTTCAGAATAGCTCAAAACACGGTGACAATGCATTTTTTTTAAATACTTTTAGCCAACTGTTTTGCGTCCCCGCTGCTTTCGGTAGCGCTTATATGATTCAACAGAAAATTTAAAAACATGGTATATAAAAAGTTCTTTTTATCTTGTAATTATTTGTAATTTTATTTTGAAAATTTAATTTTCACAATTTCAAAAAAAAAAAAAAAAAAAAAAAGAACCCTAGCCGAAAAAAGTTTGAAAGAACTTTATTTTCACATTGAATTTAGATTCACAAAATTTTGTGCAGAATTTTTTACTATTTTACAAAATCAGAATACTGTTTGAAAAGTCTGGACAGACCCCTGATATATACAGTACCCTCCGCTTTATAAAATCACTGGTTAATAAAATCAGCCGCTTAATCTGATCAAATTGCTGGGTCCCGAATGAAATCAATAGAAACCGCCGCTTAATAAAATCAGCATCGCCGGTTAATAAACTCAAAAGAAAATTTCTTCAACAGTAAAAATGATCATGTATGTAAGCTAAACAACAAATTATATTTTCTCACCGGACCTTTGAAATGAAAAAAGAAATAAAACATATCAAGCCATCACATTATTGCTCTTTGTCAAAAATTCAAGGAATGAATTCACCAAATGATTGGCCAATAAGTATTTTTTTCTGTTTTTAGATATTCAAATAGAGTTTCTAGTTCTTATTTTGAAGCAAATTAGCTGCAAGATATGCAAGCAGAAATCTTTTATTTTGAAGGTAAAGCGTAAAATTTTGATAAAGTATGATCGTTTTCTTTAAATGTATAAACAATATCGTTTTCTTCAAATTTTCTTCGAAAGGAAGGCGACAGCCTTCCTTTCGAAGCTTAAAATTTCTCAATATTTTTTTTTCATGTAAACATAAGAATAAAGATGATATTAGTGCTTAAATTGTAGCAAACGAAGAGTGAACCGTAAGCGAAAATGAATATGGAAAGCAAAAGTTATCAACGCAGCACTTCTAGATAGGTACAAAAATGCCATTTGAAAGAAAATTTTCATTTTTTACGTAATTTTGTCCTTAAAAGCTGAAAATTTTACGTGGGTAATAAGTAACGAAAACTTCAATTCTACGGATGGCTAGTAGATACATGAAAGGGCGAAGAATTTCTTTCCATATTTAGATAATGAATACTCTTTTATTGAGTTAGGAAAGGTTCGCCGGATATAAAAATCAGCCGCTTAATAAAATCATTTTGATGAAAACAAACGTGATTTTATAAAGCGGCGGCTACTGTATAGATTATTTTTTTGCATTCAGGTTAGGTAACACCTTCCATTCTATCAGTCTTCCGGTATAAATGTTTATTATCAAGTTATTAGTATTTCAATGAACTAAGCATAGATAATTATTAAAAATAATTCTGGAAACATGTAAAAAATTTATAGAAAGATTATAGAAAGGCTATTTTTATTAATTTAAATTTTGTGGGGAGCAGCAAAAGAAACCCATTTTATTGCCTGCATCGAACCCTGTAATATCAATATATTATAATTGTTAGTCATACATAATATTTGTTGTTAAATTATTAGAATTTTAGACAAATTACTATTTTTATATAAATCATGATTTACAAATACAAAATTTGCAATTTTGATCACTTATTCTCATCTTTCTTTTCTTTTAAACTGTTCCGCTAAAAAGATAGTGCAGATGGAATTAGGAAAGCTTTTCTTAAGGTTATTATTTATTATTGGCTCAAGTAAAGAAAGAAAAATTTTATTAGGTATTTGGACTTTTCTAAGCGAGTAAAGCCAGAAAAGCCCAGGCCGGTTTTTTGGGTTTGTGGACGGGTCCAAAGTCCTGAAAAGAATACTTTGTTCTAAGCACTAAAATATTATGCTCCGGCTTAATAAAACTATATTGCAATCAGAAATCCAACATTTGAAACTTTAATTTTCTTTTCTGCATAAGAATTTTTTTTTTCTACATAAGATACGAATTTTTTTTTAAATGTACATGTAGTTGTTCACTAAACTCATTGGCTTTAATTAAAGATGGAGAGATTATGATATAAAATGTTAAACTACAAAGGATAATAACGATAAAAATAGTACTTACTTTAAATTTCTTCTTTTTTTGTTTGGAATTCTGTAGATTTTCATTTTCAGCATAATAACTGACTGCGCAGTTACGTATATCATCAGCGAAATCTGTTTTAGTATCGTCCTTTTTATAAATTACTTTAAAATTTCTCCCATTGGGAGTTTTTACAAGTACAACTTTATACATTCTTATAAAAAATAATGGCAAATCCATTTACGTACGTACGTTACCCAAAGAATATATGTTCTTTGCGTTACTGACACGACACGATACGAACCAGAACCAAAACATAAACTGAACTCCGGCCTCCGGCGACGCGCACTGCGAGGCTTGTGTGACGTAATATATACATATATATATCAGCCTTGATATATATCTATGTCATATATATGTATTCATATATTAATAATTTCTTTAATTTTTTCATACAGATTTTTAAAAATCATTCGATTAGATACCAGAAGGAAATTTTCCCGATTCACAAAAAAAAAAAAAATAATAATAATAATAATAATGACGTCATGATCGGCCAGAAGAAAATCTTTTGTTGACATCTCTGCTATGCCTCTTCCCCGATGTTAATGTTTTCGATTTGTGTTTTGTAAATACTTAAGTTGTGTCGAAAAAATAAATCTGATTTATATGTATATTATCAAATGTTCGGTTATGAATATTATCAAATGTACTATCAAATGTTCGGTTTGGCCGAGTCTAAAACTATTCGGATAGGCCGAATATCAAATTATTCAGCTAGTTGAACAGATAGAAATTCAATTTAAAAAAAAATTAATCATTTGAAAAAATTTGTTGTTTTGAATTATTATTAAATTAAGATTTTTCAGAGAAAATAAGAAATAGATTATATTTAAATGAAAACAATTGTTTATCTAGTTTCAAGTAATATTAAAGAAAATTGTCAGTTAATTAATCATAACAATAAATAATATCTAACAAAAGTTGTTTCTATCGATAACAGTTTAACGCTGTATGTTTCCAAAGTTGAGTTAAGAAAGAGTGTACATAATTCACATGATGTTACCATCTAGGAAATTTCAAAAGATCAAACAAAGGTCACATCTGAATCTGGCAAGAAAAATGACACAAGTCATCAAATAGCAATTTTGAGTTTGTCATTGAAAAATGCATATGAAGTGCCCTCAACATGCACAAAAAAGAAGTAAAGCTTAATACATATTATCTTAAATTTCATGTTTAGATGTTCAGAGTTTTTTTTTTTTTTTTTTTTTTTTTTTTGTAAAATGCGTAATAAGTATGAAAAAATAGTAGCCTATGGATTTTAAACGATTTTTTTTTTTTTTTTTTTTTTTTTTTTTTTAACTGGTATTTGCAAGAAAACAAACTATATACATGAAACAAAAAAAAAAAAAAAAATGCTCTTTTACATTTTGAAGTGTAGGGAAACATAAAATAATTTTTAAAACGCGAAAAAATAAATCAATTATGCACAAATTGTTTAAGATTGTTTAGCTACGAATTCGCTTTCTTAGCTACAAGTTACATGCTTCGTTTATCTTAATATTTTTTTTATTTATTACATTTGAGAATTTTAAATAAAAATTAACTTTGTTTTTTAATTTTTAACAGAATAAGACCCGTGCCTAAGTATTTTAAATAAGTTAACTACTTATATTATATAAAATAATGTCAAATTTATTTGTTTAAAAAATTTTTAAAACAGAATATGCATGCTGCTTAAAGTAGATTCCATATGGAAAATTTGTTAAGTAATACAAATGTCTGAATTTCTAAGTGTCTGAAATTTATAATGTCTGAATTTTTAAGTGCCTAAATTATAAAATGTCTGAAAATTTATGTGTCTGAAAATGTTATATGTCTTACTTTCAGACATATCAACCTTATTCAGACACTTATCTGAGCTCATTTATAAAAAAAAATTAAGACAGCACATGCGTCTGAAATTTTGCATGCGTAAGTGTTTCAGACATTTATGTGTCTGAATTGACATTTCAGACACATTTCTGTCTGAATTTAAGACGCTTCTATTTACAGTGTGTGCGTATTTCTCGGTGGAAGGATAAAACTGTATCATTTCTCCTTCTCCAGCCGTAGGTAGAAATTCTAACTACTGCCAGTGAATGAATTTAACTGTACCATTATACATTTTTCACCAATTTTCTAAATTTGTGATTTAGTATTATGAATCAGCCTTTTTTTCTAAACTTTTTCATTTTATAAGAAGTTTTATCATTAAATTTGCCATTAAATTTATTTTGTTTTATTTTTTATTCATTTTTTATTTTTATTTATTTATTTTTTCATGTTTTATCACCCTACTACGCACATATTCTGTGTTTATTTCTTTTCCACTAAACATTAATTTTACGGACCAGCCTACTTTCTCTAATTCTACCACCAATATTTATAAACAATAAACTTCCGTTTAAAATTTATACCTATTTAATGACAAAAATTGCTGTTTATTATTAGTGTTAGATGACTCGGGAAAAATATGGACCCCGGAAAATATGTTGTAGATTTCTTTACATTTTTATGTAAAGAGTAGTTGTACGTAATATCTGGATATTCGTGTGCATAAAATTAGAAACCTTTTAATTATATTTTGTGTTCCATAAGCCTTTTCATTTTCACTACTGTTTTTCATTATTCAAGATGAAGCCAGAAATTTTAATCAATATGTTTTTTATAAATGATATCTAAAATAATTTAACGTTTTAAATCACAGTTATATTTTTAAATAGCTAATAATATTGAAATTAATTTATGTATATTTTTTTTTTCACATAATCTTCTCAGCTTAGTATATATTTTGTTTACAAATCATTAACTTTGAAAAATATTCGAAAATACTTGAACATATTTAAGAAAAATCGCAAATGGATAGAAGTAAAACTTTATTTATGAAACGTACTTTTTCATGGAAATAAGTAGCAGAATATGAAAATGTTTAATAACCGTTTCATTCCTAGAACAAAAATAACAACAAAATTTATATTTACATACATATTCTACAATTTTATTTACTCATAAATATTTTAATAACCATAACTTACATATTCAATTTTAAATTCAAAAGCTATAATCCTAGTTTATGGAAATTTCATTTATATTGAAAGAAACGTTAATTTAATATTACCGCAGAGACATCAGTTTTACGTTAAAAGAGGCTTTAAAGTTTCAAAAAAAGATTGAATGATAACTACATTGTGTACACTGCGTTTGTACTATCAATATAATACAAAATATTCAGTTTAAAATATTCCATAAATTTCTAGATTTAAAAAAAAAAAAAAAATCTCAGCAATATCTAAATCAAAGAAATGATATTCTGTGTACTCACAAGAGTATTTACTTTTGAAATAGCTTTAGAATGATGAAACAAACAATAATAACTTATACGTTTTCTGAGAAATAATGCGAACAAATAACGTTTTTTTTTTTTTTTTTTTTTTTTTTTTTTTTACTTTATTATGCACTGAAGTTGGGAAAAAAAACGTTTATTGCTTTTTCAGAATAATAAAGTTTTCAATTTTTTTTTTTCCTTTTTGTGATACGATATTCAGCATCAAAAATACATTTACAAAGACGTTGAATTAGGACTGTGATTTATAAAGTAGAATTTTTGAAACGACATTTTTATTTTATTAAGATTAAAGCATATAATCTCACACAGAAATCTCTTATTATATTTTGAAAATGTATTTTTGTTTTCCTTTTTTTAATACGTTGAAAAATATTTTAAACTTATTAAAAATGAATTCAATATATTCTCATAATGTTAGAAGAAAAGTCGCATGTTTTATTTCGTCTTTTACTTACTTATTTATTTATTTATTTATTAAACATAAAAATATTAATTTATTATTATTGCAACATTGAAAGTATAGTACTTTTGTCAGCTATTTTTGATTCGACTGATTTAAAACAAATCAGTTTTTTTTTTCTTTTTAACTAAAAAGATTTTTAGTTAAAAATTATTTAAATCTAGTTTTAATTAAAAACTACTGCAGCTTTAACAACTTTGCAGCATTTTCATATACATGTCGAAGAATTCCGAATTTTGAGTTTTAAGCATTCTTATTATATTTAAGTTATATTGGGTTGATTTATAAAAAATGTGTACGTTTAGATTACGATAAAATTTCTTTCAGTAATTTTAAAGGACATTCGGTTAAAAAAAAAAAAAAAAAAAACTCCTCCTTCTATTTATATTACAAATCATCCAAAAAAATGTTTGGTGGCAATCTATTAGCAATAACTTATTTATATATATATATATATAATTGATTTTTATAACAGTATAGCTATATTTTGTTTGGGGAGGGGTTGTAGTCTTACATCAACTTCAGGTATTTCAATGGAAAACCCCATTTTCTGTATTAACTATAAACTTGCTGTGTTATTCCCGTATCTGTGTTATCTATAAACTTGCATACACAGTAATTAAAATAATTATTTAAATAAGTTTAGGTGCACACATAGCTTCCTAATTTGCATTTCAATATATGTCAATTTTTTTTGTATTACTTTAGTTTATTTTATATTTAAAATTGCTGTCATTCTTTTTTGGCTGTTATCGAAATGGATGTAAAATATTTTTTTGTGAGATCTTATTTTTATTTATTTATTTATTTATTTATTTTTATTTATTTTTTATGTAGGGATATACCGCTAATATAGTTTCATTTTTAACTCTTTTTCAAACCACCTTGATCTCAGGAATTGGAATGTGGAATGGAAAATGTGTGTTACTATACTAAAAAATGTAGTTTAGGTAAAGTTTAGTATTTAGACGAACCTTCAAGTAAAATTTATGTACTGCATTAAGAACTGGACGGTATTACCAATTAATCTACTTGAATGTAAACTTAGTAGGAGGGTGGCTTTTTTCCCCCTTTTTCTGCTTTTTTCTGTTGATTTGTATATTACATATGCCTAATGGAATATACTGAGTATAAAGTACCAAAGTACCATATTAGGCGAAAATTTCTTTTTAGAAATTTAAAAATAGTAATAAAATTTAAATTACATGCATTCTGTTGAAAAAAACATATTTTAATCGAAATCTCCATCGATTCATTTCCATCATTCTTGTTTAAATTAACCTTACTGTTGAACAAGAGAAATAATAAGATATTTTCAATTATGTATTATTTTAAGTTGATCATTTAAATATTTTAAAAAGTCAGAAAAAAGTTTTGTTCGTCCATATATAATATATATATATATATATATATATATGCACTATTTTGTTTAAATTGTAAATAAAAAAAATAAACTCGTCAAAAGTAAAATTGCAATCACCATGAAAGAAATGTCAGAAATTAATGAAATGTTATAGACAAATGACTGGTAATGGGGCAAATAAATTATTAATTTTCAAAGTAAAGAACAATGTTAAGTGTCCTAAATTAGTATTTATTGTAGCCACCACATACTGAAGAAAATACTGCTACACGATGTGGTATACAATCAAACAGATTTTGAGTATCTGCCTGGGGAAGAGCATTACATATTGTTTTTATGCGTTCTCAAAGTTCATTATGCTGCTGAAAGATAGCTCTAGAAATGCCTTGAAGGAATGGTACGACTTTGGGCTCCAACACCTCACTTATGTACTTGTTGCTGTTAAGATTACCCACAATTCGTAGCAGATGAGATCGTACATGATACGCAGTCGTACCCCAGACCATAACTCCGGGTGTTCGTCCACTATGACGTTCGATAATGTATTCCGGAAGGTAGCGTTCACCGAAATAGCGTCTAGAATGAATGCGGCCATCATGATGCCTCAAATTATAGTGAGATTTGTCAGAAAACACCACTTCCTGCCTATCTGCATGCCAGACTCTATGCGCATGAGCCCATTGCAACCACAAGCGTCGATGGTTTCACGTGAGGGGGGGTCCTGTATAAAGGAGTTCGTAGCCACAGTCCACGGTGCAGCAGACACCGACGAATTGGCAAAGAAGACAGTGATACACCTGTAGCAGTGTATCTGTGTGTTGCCAATAGTCTAGATGAAGCTGTACGCTCCATCAGCACCATGCGGACCAAGTGTCTATCATCGCGCACTGACGTCAGTTTTCGACATCCACTTCGGAATTTTCGAGTTATCTGTCCACTGCTTCCAAACTCGCATCACTGTCCTGCTGTTACGCTGCACAAGAGCTACTTTTATGCGATAGGAAAATCCTCCATCACTAAGGCCGATGGTTATCTCCCGGTCAAACTTCATAAGTTGTTTAAATTTTGCCCTCTGTCGTTGGCAAGGCATAATTACATCTCACCTCACATTTACCACAAAGAGATAAACATAGACTTTTAAACATGCCGCTACAGCACTTTATTTATATGGTTTCAGCAGCAGTCCAGCGGGCGCTACTAAAGCCTACGCACGCGTAGTGGCTTTGGAATTTTAATCATTTGCCTTACACAGTATAATTTGCATTTGCTGAAAATTCAGCTTCATCACATCATTACGTCGTGGTGTTGCAATTTCCGTTTTGAGGAGTGTAATAAATATGTATAAAATATATGCTAGAACCTGCACTAAATTCTTATACAAAAAAATAAATTTTGATTTAATTAACAATACATTATGAAAAATGTCAATAGATTGTAATACGAAATCATAAACAGTGCTAATTTAAGCCAGCAATTCAATAACTGCGGTATCATCCTCTTCATCAGCTGTGAATACTGTGAATTCGAAAAAATTATTATGTAATACTAACAGGTTTTAGAAGATATATCAAGGTAATATACTCCAAAGTGTATTCAAATTTTTTTTAATGATTGCATGAGTTTAAAATTTTACGTTAAAATATATTCAGTTAATTTATTTTAAATTAATTAAAATATTTGTATAGATAAATATTTTAATGGAAAATAAGCAAAATTTATATTTAAAGAATTGGAAACAAATTGTAAAATTAAACATTTTTTAGCTAATTATTACGGATTTCAACTGCCGTGTTGACCAGAACACCTAACAAAAAGATATTTAAATTTACAACCTTTCTCAAAATAAAAGTTAGCAAATGTTATAGAAAAGACATGAAAACTTCGAAAACATCAGAACTGTAAACAACAAACTCTTCCTCACGGTCCAGTGACTCCCAGGCTTAATTCCAAGTTGGTAATATTTGGTCAGAATCCCGGCAAAAGCTTGCATCTTTCCGATTTTATTGGTTTGAGTTGTAGATATCAAACAGGACTTCCAGGAAGACTATCATTCAATATGATATGCTAGGGATCTATCAATTTTACTAAAATTTAATTTTTCTTGAATAATCTTGAATAAATTCCAATAGATATAGACTTTTATAAAATAAAAATGTTTTAAAAGTATAAACCTACTTATTAAAATTAATATTTAGATTACATATCCTTCTTATTCTTAGCAATTAATTTCATATAAAATTTGTGTAGATATTGTAATCAATTTTATTAAACAAATACGGAATGTACTTAATGTCCAAGTTGAAAATTCTTCTTTTATCATATAAATTCGTATGTAAAATGTTATTTTGTAAAACAAAAGAAATATCCAAAAAATCGGCCCGCAAAACCAATTACATCAGCTTTATTTAATTTTAAAATACTTGAATGTATTAAATTGGAAAGTTCATGTAAATATGCATTAAAAAAAAAATCAACTATTAAAAGATATACAGTCGGCTGCAAAATTATTCGAGCACTAGCCAATAATTCCTATATTTAAAAAGTACACTTAAGACTGTTTTGCTAAGTAAATCCTTGTCGAATCATGTTCTTAGACTGATTAAGAACATGACTCGACAAGGATTTATTTAACAAAGCTGTATTAAGTGTACTATTTTTTTGGCAAGGATTATTGCTAGTGCTCGAATAATTTTGCAGCCGACTGTAATCTATTATTAGACACTATTAAAACTAATATCTTGATAAATTGTAAATTTATATTCAAAAGAGAACAAATGAAGATTTGCAGAACTGGAACAATATTTAGTCCCCATACATATTTCATGTGATTGTTTTAAAATAAAATCTTAAAATAATTATTTAAACAAAAATGGCATAAACTGAAAAAAAAAATTTTTGAAGAAATATTCAATTTATCTTCAATGTAAGTTTCAGCAAATATCTGTTTAATAGTATTATAAATCTAATCTGATGACTATTGCAAAAGAAATATTCGAAATGAAAAAAATGAATAGAAATGTATTCAAAACAGAACAAATAAAGGTTTGCTGAACTGGAAAAATAATTAGTCCCATACATATTTCATGTGATTGTTTTAAAATCAAATTTTAAAATAGTTATTTTTTAAAAAAATGAAAAAAAAAAAAATTCAAGGGATATTTAATTTACTTTCAACATAAATTTCAGCAAATATCAGTTTAATATTAAAAACCTAATCTGATGACCAGTACAAAATAAATTTTCAAAATGAAAAATTTGAAAAGAAATGGGTGCATATGAAATGACACTAACGATTTAATTTGTATTATCAATAGACCAAAAGTAACTTAAATATTTATATCTAAATTTCAGAAAATCACAAATCCTTTACAAAATTGTACCTTTACATTGATACATTTACTAATGCTGTTAGTCTTACAACAAATTAATATAAATATGAAAAGATTTGTATAGTAATTAGGATATGGTATCGTGGAGTCATAAATGAAAAAGGAATATTACTTTGTTTAGAAACTTGAAAACTATTGGGAAAATGATATTTTGTTCATATAGCATAAAGAAAAAAGCATTTACTTGTTGTTTAAAAATTCATATTTAATTTCATATAATAAATATCTTTGTTTAATCCTTCCAAAGTTCTTTTTGTATATATAAATATTTACATGAAATTCGATAATTGTTACAGCAGTATCAACAGAAACAAACGAACAAAAAAAAGTCTTTTTCATTAATTCTATAGATTAAATGACTGATTGTTTTTAAAATATTGATAAAGATTTTTGGGATTATATAAATTTTTAATTAAAAGTTATCAAAATAATGAACTAAATGACATAAAGACGCTTTTAAAGAATATAAATATACTATAATTTGTATCTTATTTCTCCCAGCTATAGCTGTCATAAATTGTTTGACCACACACAGAGACAAGCAGTGAAATAGACATTTTTTTTTTTTTCTAAAAATGATCAAATGGTGTTTAAAACTTATTAAATTAGGTAAATTCGTTGAAAAACCAAACAATTTTCTTAATTTTCTGTTGAAAATTTTGTAAATCCAATATATTTTTTTTCTATGAAATATAAAAGAAAGTACTATATATGCTTCAAAATAATAATAATTAAAATAATAATAATAATAATAGAAAAAATATTTTTCTGTAGCTTTTATTATTAATTTCAGATTCATTTTTCCCCCTATTTGTAAAGATAATTTATTATTATTACTTTTCTAATCATATTTTTACGTATCATATCGTATTTAGTATGCGTTAAAATGTACTTAATTCTACCGCAAAATATGTATTTTCATAATCCTCAGCATTTGTGGTTAACGAAAGTTAGAAAATATTACATAGTTTATGGAAGTCAATTATCATTGTCACCATATCCTAAATCCCAGTTTCATGCGAAATTGAAAAGAACATTAGGAATTAATAATTACAACAATTTCTGCGCAACACTAAACACTGAATTATATGTAAGTTTGTAGAGTAATGTTTGCGATGTGCTTCATGATATAATTTGAAACAACGCTATTAAATTTATAATTATTGTACTAGTTTGTGAACATTTATGACTGAATTAGGATTAAACTTAGTATTGAATAGTTAAGGGGAAAAACTGTTAAGCTTCAATTATAAAAGGTTTTATTTTGAAGCTGTATATGACTTAATAGTTATTTTTTAAAACAACAAAATCTTAAAACTATTTCCAGAGCTGCCAACCTAATCCAGCAAATTCTTAGTACCGCCCCTTTTTTCTACACAAGTCATTTTTTAGAGTTTTTTTCTTCTTAATTCTTCGCAGATATATTTAAAGAAAATTACTATAAAATTTAAGTGGTGTAGGAAAATGAGCGGTACTAACAATTGGCCGGATTAGGTTGGCAGTTCTGTATTTCTAATGTCCTTTATATATATATATATATTAATTAAATTCAATGTAAATGACAAAAATTAATTTGTATAAAAAAGGCGCTCAAAGCAGCACAAAATTATATACAAAAACAATAATATATTTTAAAAATGATAAGTGATGGCATGAAAGTGAAATGTAATAAACAACAAGAAAAATTATTAAGCAATGTTAATAAACAAGAAAATTAGTTAAAGTTAAACTCTATTTAAGCCAGAAAATTAAATTATGCTGTGTCGTTCTCTCCATTAGGTGGGAACACAGCTATTAATAACTATGTAGTACTAGCAGGTTTCAAAAGATATGCAGGCTAGCATACTCCAAATATTTCAAACTGAATAGTAATAAAAACTTAAAATTGTAAAATATGAAAGGAGATTAAAAAAGTATTTCTATTTCTTGAAATTTAAATATTGAAATTTAAAAACCATACATTACACCCCAATTAAACCTAAAAGCTGTTTATAAAAGAGCTTATTAAAATAGATTTTTATATGAAAATGCTAGCCAAACATACCCCCACCCGAACCTGCCAGAAAAAGGAGAAAACTCACCACCTGCAAGAAACAACAACTGCAAAATCCATCCAAGCTTAAAAACATTTCAAACATTGATTTTTTTTTTCCATATCCATACATGCCCAAAAAACTTTCCAGGTCTGGCGAAACAAAATATCTCCAAACATCAGCAAACGATCGTCCAAAAAAGGCTTTAAATCGAGAGCATCAAACTCGACACCTATATGGATCACCAATCATAATAAAGCTAGAAGCTGCGGTGCTGACGCTAAAAATTCAAATTACTAGTATAATGAGAAATGAAACTTAAAGGATACAAATTTTTAGAATATAATAAACCTTGAAAATTAAATACTTGTTTATTAAAATTGAATTTCAAATTACATATGTAATTTGTTGCTGTTACGTACATTTCAATACGTAGATCACCCCTAATTCAAAACTTGACAACATTTTCAGAAAGTGCATTTTTTTTTTTTTTTTTAATGATGTATATTAGATTTTCCTGAGTCAATTAATGACGAAATTACAGTGGATGTTGCTTTTTAACACTTTCCAACAAGGTTGAAAAGTGTTTATGACTTGGGTTTGTCTGTCCGTCTGTCTGTCCGTCTGTCTGTCCGCGCTCTAACTTCCGTAAATATTTATGGAATTTCTTGAAATTAATATATGTTATTCAAGTTCACTGTCGAATGTTCCCTATTGAAAATGGAGTTTATACCTCTACTGGTTTGTGTACAGGGACACCCGAAAATATTTCAAAGCATTGTGTTCTATGAGACGCATTTCTATAAACCATATTTTCATACACTTACTGTACAAAAATCTTAATGAAATTGAAATATGTTATACAAGTTCACTATCTGATGTTCCCTGTTGAAAATGGAGTTTATACCTCTACTAGTTTGTGTACAGGGACCCCTAAAATTTTTCAAAGCATTGTGTTCTATGTGAGGCATTTCTATAAACCATATTTCCATACCCTTACTGCACACAAATCTTAATGAAATTGAAATATGTTATTCAAGTTCACTATCGGATGTTTCCTGTATAAAATGGAGTAACTACCACCAGTGATTTGTGTACAGGGACACACAAAATATTTCAAAGTATTGTGTTCTATGGGAGGTATTTCTATAAACCATATTTTCATACCCTTACTGTACACAAATCTAAATGAAATTGAAATATGTTATTCACGTTCACTATCGGATGTTTCCTGTAAAAAATGGAGCAAATACTACCACTGATATGTGTACAGGGACACACAATAGTATTCCAGAGCATTGCTTTTTATGACTTATATTTCTATAAACTAAATTTTAATAACTTTACTTTGCACGAAGATTTATCAAATTCAAACGTGTTATTTATAAGCACAAAAGAAAATGCTTTGCATAGAATATAGCATTAATAGCATTAGATTTACAGGGTGACACAAAAATATTCAGTTATATAAAGAGCTATTAAAAAAATATTTGCTAAAAGTGTACTTTCGTTTACATTAAGCGTTTTTAACACTTTCTAACATTTTTAACACTTCCCAACAAGTTTGAAAAGTGTGAATGACTTCGGTTTGTCTGTCTGTCTGTCCGTCTGTCTGCCTCTCCGCGCTCTAATTCCCATACATATTTATGGAATTTTTTGAAACTGATATATGTTATTGAAGTTCACTATCGAATGTTCCCTTTTGAAAATGGAGTTTAAACCTTGACTGGTTTGTATACAGGGACACCCAAAAGTAGTCAAAGCATTGTGTTCTATGAGAGGTATTTCTATAAATCGTATTTTCCTACCTTTACTGTACACATATCTTAATGAAATTAAAATATGTTATTCCAGTTCACTATCGGATGTTCCTTGTTGAAAATGGATTAAATACCAACTCTGTTTTATATACAAGGACACTCAAAATTATTCTAAAGCATTGTGTTCTATGAGAGATATTTCTATAAATCAAATTTTAATAACTTTACTTTCCACGAAGTTTTAGGAAATTGAAATATGTTATTTATATGCACAAAAGAATGATTTACATAGAATATAGCATGATTAGCATTAGATTTACAGGGTGACACAAAAATATTCTGTTATATTAAGAGCTATTATTATAAATTTGCTAGAATTCTACTTTCGTTTGCATTAAGCGTTTTTAACACTTCCTAACTTTTTTTTTAAATGTGAATATGATACCAATTTGTGTATCTGTCCGTCTGTCGGACTGTCTGTCTGCCCGCGCTTAACTCCCGTAAATATTTATGGTATTTTTTTAAACTGATATATGATTTTCAAGTTCACTATCGGATGTTTCCAATTGAAAATGGAGTTTATACCTCTACTGGTTTGTGTACAGGGTCACCCGAAAGTATTTCAAAGAATTGTGTTCTATGAGAGGTATTTCAATAAACCATATTTTCATAACTTTACTGTACAATATCTTCATGAAATTGAAATATGTTATTCAAGTTCACTATTGGATGCTTCCTATATAAAATAGATTACATACCACCACTAGTTTATGTACAGGGACACTCAAAAGTACTCCAAAACATTGCGTTCTTTGTGAGATATTTCTATAAATCAAATTTTAATAACTTTACTTTCCACGAAGTTTTAGAAAATTGAAATATGTTATTTATATGCACAAAAGAATGCTTTGCATAGAATATAGCGTGGTTACCATTAGATTTACAGGGTGACACAAAAATATTCTGTTATATTAAGAGCTATTAATAAAATATTCCTAGAATTGTAATTTTGTTTATATTAAGCGTTTTTGACACTTTCTATCATTTTTTCAGTGTGAATATAATTTCAATTTGTGTATACGTCTGACTGTTCTTTTGTCCGTCTGCCTGTCTCTCTGTCTGTTTTTCAGCGCTCTAATTTCCGTAAATATTTATGGAATTTCTTTAAACCGATGTATTTTATTGAAGTTCACTATCGGATGTTCTCTATTGAAAATGGAATGGATACCTCTTCTTGTTTGTGTACAGGGACACCCAAAAGTATTCGAAAGCATTGTGGTCTATGAAAGGAGTTTCTATAAATCATATTTTAATATCTTTAATGTGTAGAAACTTTAATGAAATTTTAATATTTTGTTCAATTCCCTATCGGATGTTTCCTATGTAAAGTAGAGTACATTTCTAACTGGTTTGTGTACAGGGCACATGAAAGTACTCCAAAGCATTGTGTTGTATGAGAGTTATTTTTATAAACTAAATTTTAATAATTTTATCTTCCACAAAGCTTAATGCAATTGAAATATATTATTCGTATGCGCAAATGAGTGTGCCTTCTATGCAATATAGAATGGTTAGCATTAGATTTACAGGGCCACAAAAAAATAATCAGTTAGAGGTATTAATAAAAATTTGCTGGAATTGCACATTTGTTTACATGAGCGTTTTAACACTTTCTTATAATTTTAGTGGGAATATGATTTCATTTTGTACATCAGTCTGTCCAATTGTCTACCTTTCTATCTGTTTGTCTCCGGCTCCCATCATCCGTGAATATTTTGAGAATTTTTTAAAAATGATACACTCATGTTCCTAAAGGAATATTCCCTATTTAAAATGCCATTAATAGATCCTGTACATCTAGTTTGTTTACAGGGACAACAACAACAACAGTTAAAAAAAAAGCCAATGTATTACGTTTTAGGACAGAATTTTTTTAAAGTTATATTTAAAAAAATTTTTACTACAAAAATCTTAAAGACATTGGCATGTATTATTAATATTCTAAAATATGGTTTTGTATAGAATATGATATGATTAACTTTCAGCTTTACAGGGCTACAGTAAAATATTCAGAGAGTTTAAAAGCTGTAATTATAATCTAACGGCTGCATTTTCTTTTGCGTTAAGCCTTTTTAACACTTTCCAAAATGCTTAAGAGTAATTTTAAAATCAATTAGTCTATCTGTATGTTTTTCAGTCCTTCTGTTTTTGTGCGATAACGTACGCAAAGAATATTATTAGTTACTCGATACAACAATTGCGTACAGTTGGAAAGTATTACTAATCAATGCGTACTGCATGATTTTTCTTTCTTGTTTTTTTTTTCCCGACTGTACATACAGTCTGTAACAAAAGTCTTCGAACACTAGCAAAAATTATTATATAAAAAAAAAAGTACACTTAATACAGTTTCGTCAAATAAATCCTTGTCGAATCCTGTCTTTAGTCAGTCTAAAAACAGTATTCGACAAAGATTTATTTAACAAAACTGTATAAAGTGTATTTTTTTTATATAGGAATTTTCGCTAATGTTCGGAGACTTTTGTTACCGACTGTACGCAGAAAGTAATCGAGTGTGTTTAAAGTTTCTCGCCTTTAACCTCACAAATTGAGGGAGTGTAGAGTCATTTAATTTTAAATATCTAGAATTAAACACTTATTAGAAGAAAATTATTTTAAAAAAGCTTTATTATTTAGATTGAATATTATTGGAATAAGGATAAGGGTCATTAATTATACAAAGGATAGTTGATGTTAAATTTCGTTATAGTAAAAGAGAGGTACACTACTGTAGTACACAACTAAAGAATATTTGAACCTAATTAGTATATAATCAATTAATTGTATTTTAACGTATGTACTTGATATTTTTTTCTTCAACGAACATAGCTGAAAATTTTATAAAAAGCTTTCTTTTTTCTTTTTTTAAGTGCCCATTTTAACATTAGTTCCATGAAATTTCAAACCTTTCTTTAATTATAACTAATGAATTCATAGAGCTTTTATTCATTTTTTATCATTTTAGGTGTACCAGTAGTGGCCACTCTGGGAAAAATCTGGGTGCAATTATTACTAGTAGTTTTAAAAAAGGGAAAACTTTTACAAATTAGAAAATAAATAGAAAATCACCTTTAATTTAGCTTTGCAAAATTAAAATACGCATCCTTTGATCACATTTTCGAATTGTAGGTTTATTTAATGTATTATAAATATTTCACTAGTAAAAGCCGCTTTTTCACCTTTACTGGCCATCCAATTGTTACAACTTCCGTAAACTTCTGTTTAATATTTTAATTCTGCATCGCAAGATTTATATTGGGCAGTGAGTTACTAATGCTGAGTCTTCTGAGCTAGTTCCCATTTTTGTTACAATGGCAAATTTTTACATACACGTTGAAGGAAGTAGGGGTATGAAACATATAATATTATTGGTTTATTCATAAATGTTTCACATATTTAATCGGCCACTTACCTTACATAGTATTCATTTTGTATTGTAGGGCACTTGGACATAATATAATTTAATTATCGAAGACAAATCCTTGATGTTTACGAAAAAATAATACTTTTTTAACAAAAGGCTGTTTCCGTTCAAAATGTATATATTTGTAAACTGAAGTTTAGAATCTCAAAATACACACAAAAAAAAATAATAATAATATGTGCAATAAAATATGGATTGCATAAGCTCTGGTGAATACTGTATATAACGTGAGAATTCCTTTTTTAAAACTAAATTTTACCTATAGGTGTTTTTAATACAACTATAAAATTATCTAATTCTCTATAACTAATTTCATAGCCTGATGACTATCTTTCTGAAAATGTGAAGAATCTGAAACATTCTTAATAATTTAAATGATAGAGCATTTTCCACGCACATTTAACTCTAATTTGTAACTTTTTTTTTTTTTTTTTTTATGTAGAAACATATAAAAAAAAAATGAAAATATGATTCAAGCAATATACCGGATGTCCAAAAAAGTTAGTAACACGGTTTAGTTTTGTAATTTTAAGAGGCAGATAATCAATGTAAATTTTTAAAATACCCATAAAAGGTAGATAATTAATGAAATGTATATTTTCTTTTCTTTAGGGGCATAAACAATAAAATTTACGACTTTTAAATTGTTCCTGTGTCCAAAGATGACCAATCGCATATATAATCCTATTCCACTCTTATTCCTACCAAAATGTTTGATTTGAATATTTCCAATAAGCAGAATTATAGCGAATCAAAAGTCTTGATTTATTTCACTTTGCCAAACAAATTTAATCATGAAATAAGTAATGACGTTTCGAATTGCGTGTCAAAGTGAAATAAGTCACAATAATTGAGTATAACTTCATGCTTTTTGGAGGTATTTAACCCTACAAAGCACATGGTTGTATATGCGGAACAACCACTTTAAATATTCACACTATTCTACGAAATACTGGTATAGACATCTGTCAGTATTTTAGAGAAACTACACATATATAGTAAATATATAAATTAAGCAATTGACTGTAGATGTCACTACTGTTCCCTTTACTGTCAAAATAAATTGGAAATCGTACCGTAGTTTGACAAAAAACAGTTATTAAAGAGTTTTGACCCAGAAATATATATACATATATATTGTACGTTGGAAAAAATTGTTTACATTCCAGAAATAAGTTAGTTTTTGTATTCCTGTAGTTTACGTATTTTAAAATCTTATTTTTATAAATGTTCCTTATTATGGATGTTCCACAAAGTGAATGTTTCGCATTAAAAATTGGTTTCCTTGTAAAATATTTGGTTATGATTTTTTTTTCCCAACTACTGTTCATTAATATCATCACATATATTTATTTCAGGCAAAGAAAATAAATAAATGAATAAAATAAAGGTCAATTTTTGTAAGCTTAGTACTAGAACTACCGAAACAGTCATTTTGACGGCAAAGATAATTAGGATTACATTTAAATTGAATCGCAGCTGTCGGTGTTGTATTAAAGCAAAATTTTTCAGGTATGAATAAAATTGCAAAAGCGATTATTTTCTTGTGATTAGCCATTTCAAAATGTAAAAAAAAAATAATGATAATAACAATTTTTGTTTTCGAAAAATATTCCTCATGTTGATGAAAGTGCGCAATTCGAATTATCTACATTGGTCATTTTTTCAATTAACATTATTTATCTCTCTCTTATATTTTTAGAAATAAACCATGTTACTATTTTTTTTATGCCTGGTATAATTACTTGAACTGAGTATAAAGAATGTGATAGTTTATCAACCATAGAAAGAAGAAAGAAAATCCTGCTTAATTAGATAAATTATAAAATTATATATTCTTCCCTGAGATTCTACCCTTTCACCCTTAGGGGCAACCTGGATTTGTGTTGTTTTATTTTCCTCGTAGTTAAGGGTTCCATTCTGGCTCCCCTAAATGTGTCACCAGTGAGACAAGCCTTTAACCCCTAAAATGATGTCAAGTGTCATTTGTACTTTTAACAACGTAATTAACATAGGATCTGTCATACCCATATAACAATCTCTAACGTCTGCGGGCTATGTGAGCATCATTGCAGGCCAGGAAACAGTGTTACTGGCGTTATGGTGTTTAAAACAAGTTAATTCAGTATGTCATAGAGCCAATTCTTCAGGAATTGTTCGCAGGAATACTCTCGTGAATTTCAATATCGTCTTTAAATTCATTTGATATAAATCCATTCGAATATTTCTGGACCAAAATCATCCTTCCACGCTACCAACATGCACTGTAAGACAATTGCAGGACTAAATGGTAAGTGCCTGTTACCTCAAACTGCCTATCAGCCCTTTGTCGAGCATACCTTGCAGGGTGTGGGCAGTTTTGGAGGAAAAAATTAATCTCCCATCATATTAAACAACTGGTCATAATTTAACGGTTGTTCAGCGTGTATGTGATGTTCACAGCTGAAAACACTGACTTTTTTATATTACTTATTTTATATTTTTTAAACTTGTTCTCAATACCTGTAACCTATTGAATAACTCAATTGCGCTATGCTATTAAAATGTTCCTGAATGCTACATAAAAAATTGTTTTAACCCTTTAACGTTCACTACTTAATTTATTTAAAAAATTACTAAACTAATTTTAGAAATGGCTTTTTGAAACATAGCTGATCGTATTTAAAAAATAAAAAAATAGCATTGTCCCTTTTTGAGAAATTTTTGGTTTGAAACATCTATAAGTTAACCTTATTAAAATCAAATAATATTTAATTTAATAAATAAAACGCTTTGTAAGTAAATATTATTGACTCCAAAAACTCGTAAATGTTGTTTCAGGTAAAAATGATAGCCCAGCTTTTCTTTAAATGAAAAAAAAAAAAGAGACATGAGTGCATCATCATACCAGGAATTCGCACTAAGAAACTTAAAGTGTAAAGTAAAATTACAATATCAAAAGTTTTACTAGGTATTTGTTGTTGTTGTAGGACTTAACGGCGATTGTCTACTCTTGGAACGTAGGTCTGGGTGGGAAATCCTCTTTTGGGGTCATTTTAAGGGATTCTAGAGCGTATTCACAGGAATTTCTGAAACAACGTCGGGAACTCCGAACTGCTTGGCAACGAATGAAATTTATATTCGAACCAGAGTGGTCCGTCTGAACCAAATTAAAGCTTATAAATTAATAATATAATGTCTCCCAGACTGCACTTGGCATTATCAAATGCTAGCTTTTTTATCGAGGAGGTGTGAGGTTTAGCTTCCTTTGAAGCATTATTTGTTAAATTTTGGAATAGTGCTGCTACCTACAGAACAGAAAAGGGACAAAAGTTTAAAAACTGATTAAAACAAGTGGGAAATGTTAAAAAAACTGCAACATAAAAAAAAAAAAAGTTAAATGATGTCAAATGTTTGGTTTCGCTGCGAAACCAATGAACGTTAAAGGGTTAAATAACCCAGCATGCAAGCCTATGTTGAAATATATTAATCCGAAACCTTTTACACATGTTTTAAAGATGTAAAATAAAAGTGTCTTTGATACGCTTGCATATTTTTATGTATTTCAAGTAAAAATTACGAAAGAAAAATAGTTGAATTAACTAAATTTTATGAAAAAAATTATTTTGCTTAGATGGGAGAAAACTTTAAAAATAATTCTGAATGATTTAGTTTCTTTTTCCGTTGAAGGCAAAATAATGTTACATTAAAACTGCTTAATCTAAATTTAATCAGTTTAAAAAGACGCAAAGAGTGCAATATGCAGTAAAATGGATCTTTTATTTCGAAAATAATTTTCATTTAAACTGCAATGAATGCAATAAAATGTTGTTTTAAATAAATTTTACATTTCTCGAGCTGCATTAGATGTTTTCATTGCGCAGTGTAAAAGTGTTTTTACTGGTCATTCAAAAAAGAAATTTTGAAAGTAATTTCATTTAAAGAATTCTTCTTAAAAAGCATTTTCATATTAAATGATAATATATAGAATGGAAAAAGGTAATAATTTACAAATAAATAAATAATATAAAATAAAACTTATTATTGTAAAGTTTTGATTTTAATTGATTCTATATCTTTTTGCTTTATGATGTTTAAATTTCTTATTACTTAATGAAACAAAATAAAAATACTTTTATGGAGTGCGTTGTTGCATATTTGATAACCGTTTTGAATTCTAGATTTTTACAAAGCGTTAAAAAAAAATGTATTTAGTAGTGGAAGAAATGGTCTCACCTAGCAATTAAAATTGTATATGTAAGACTTGAACGATAAACGAAACTTTATTTTAAGCCTGAATAGACAGACATGAGATATATGGTTGGTTGGATGAGTTTTACGTCGCACTAGTTCTGCGCAAGGGGAAATTGGGGACGGTCAGGGGTTCTCCCCTAGTGGTGTTCTAGAGACATACCATCACAATTTTGATCGTACACGAAAGGGATGGCTCTCCCGCTTCGGTGACCACGCAGAAGTATAATTTTTGATGGGAACGTGGAGGACATTGTGGCCACGGTAGAATTTACGTCACCCAGCAACCATTAGTGTACACTACGTGACGGTCTTTGGCCGACTCGAGTATCTTTCAGTTACGAGCCTGGCGCTCTATTAACTTGGTTGCCGCGACTCCATGAGATATAATGACTTAAAGTGTAATTTACTTTTTATGCTTCTGATATTTTTTCTAATATTGATGGGAGATTCTTAAAGTAATATAGTAATAAATTAGAACACACCTGAAAATCTTGAAAAATGCCAAGCCAAAACAGCGAGAGCATTCTGTAAGCTAAAACGGCTACATGCATCATCTAATGCCTTGTAGTGAGATTAAAATGAGTTATATACGTTATATTCCTACAAATATCTTTAACATTTCTTCCACAAATTAGATTTCATAAGCTTTTTAAAATAATAGTACTTTAAAGTACCATCGGTAGACAAAGGATTTACACGTAGAGTTTGTCCGGTAACATAAAACCAGAATTGTGCTCCTTCGCAGAGGGAATGACTATTTTGTTTCGATAACTCCCAAATCATTTTACAGAAAATAGAGATCCTTGTGATTATGAGGAATTTTACGTACCTTAGACACCAATAATTTCTAATATTGGGCTTTCACACTCGTCTGATTGACTCTATTCGTTGGGTGAGTTTTTTTAATTGATCCTTTTTGCCCCTTAATTCTCAAAGTACGAGGATTATGAATTTTTGATCAGTTCAATTTCATTTTAATGTGCTTTATTAATCGTCCAAAAATTATTTTTAAGCTATCAGAAAAGTTCAATAATTTTGGCTAAAACAAAATATGAAGTTGTTTGGAGATTTAGAATTATTATTATTTTTTTTTATTAAAATAACCCACCGGAATATATATGAGTGACTTACAAAAAAGAGAGAGAAGGAGAGAAAGGAGTTGGGAAAAAGAGAAATACATCAAGTCATTCCTCCCTCCCTGTACCCTCTAAAAAATATATTTTAAACAGTAATAAGAATGAGAAAGCATTTTAAATCCGAAAAAATACGGTTAATTAAAAAGAAAATTCATTTACAGAAAAAAAATAATCACTGAAACAATTTATATTTACTGAAACAATTTATATGGTATCAAACTATTTATAAAAAAAAACTCTTTATTTCTTGAAAAACACAATTTCAAATAAAAGTAAATATAAAAATAAACATAAATAAAGCAAAGAAATCGCACGAAAGTACTAATAAAGCGACTCCAAAATCATTATCAGCAAATGGATAATACGCAAAATCCCAAAACCGCGAAGGACGATAGATAAGAAAGCTACACACCATAGCCAAACTACAGATATGTTTAAACAAAGTTGTTTAAGGATGAGCCTCAAGTTAAAACGCAATTGTATTTAATTATTTACGATATAAAAACTAACTATAACAAACTCTACTTCCTCTTTTCATATATAAAAAATATAAATTAAAAAATGTAATGTGACTGTGTATTTTCCTTATATATAATTATACTTTTTTTTTTTTTTAATGTGCAAAACTTTGGAGTATCATTTGTATAAGCTTTGTAAATATAACTACGTCTCATAAAACTCAACAAATAGCATCCTGTATTCCAACGTCTACTTCATAAACATGCTGCCTGTGAGCATTGCTTCTTCTCTCTGTAATCAATCCACACTTCAGCTTATTAAAAAAAAAAAAAAAAAAAAAAAATCCATAAACGACGTATGCTTGCTTTGCGAGCATTAAAACTATGGGTGAAATGCTGTTTAAGGCAGAATTTAATTTAGTACGATAGGACTACTTATATTTGTATTTTAACACTCTTTAAAAAATATATCTGAAAACACTAGTCTAAATAATCAGGAAATATCCAGCCGAAACCCGTTGGCTCTGTGGTGAGAGTACAAAACTATGACCCCGAAGGTTGTGAGTTCGATCCTCACCGATGGGAAGGGGGAAAAAATCTGAAAGTACTAGTCTAAGTAATCAGGAAATATTCAGCCAAGACCCGTTGGATCTGTAGTCAGAGTACAGAACTGCGAACCCGAAGGGTGTGAGTTCGATACTCACTGATGGAATGTGAAATATATATATATAACTTTACGGATTTCACAAAATATTTTAAGATAGAGTAAGAAATTAAATGGTAAAATTGAATATTGACAGGCATTTTCGAAGTGGAGCACCATAAATTGGTATCGACGCAAAATGCCAGATTCAAAGAAACAGTCCTGTCCTACAAAAAAATTACTTTGAAACTTATAATTATTAAAAGGCCTTATGTCTGTATGAGGATCTTGGGACTTCTAACCCCTTTTAGAAGTTTCACTGGAGTAGACATCTCTTTCTCCAGCGGATTCAGGTTCCTGTACTCAAAGGTCAGCAATGTCCGCTGCTGGTTTCTTCCTGTTGCTGTTTTCTTTTCTCGTATAGTTTGTGCAAAATTCCTGAACTTGCTTTAATTTTATAAAAGATATATCGCGATATTCAAGTGTAGTTTAAGTCAACTTTTTATAACGTTATAGCTCTCATTGTTACAATCATGAAGTTAGATATATGATGGTTATATTTAAACTTTTGTTATAAAGAGAGAACTAATGTTGTTTTAAATAACTGTTGTTTAAAATTAATTCATTCTTATATATACACATCCGACATTAATTTTATAGTCGTTTAGATTACGAAAACAACCTACCCACATAGCCACTTACGTCGATAAGGCACCTATAAACACGTATAAAAGTAAAAAAAAAAAATGATCCATTAACTAGAGCCCCTTAAATAAAATAATAGGCCGGCGCATCACCGCCATTTTTTTGCCTCCGATGAGAACAGCATTCCCGCTTGGCGTCCTTATCGCTTCCCTAATGATTTTAAGAAATCTTGATCTGAAGCTCTTCCGGTCAAGATAAGAGCAATAAGCAACAATAATATTCCTAAAAACACATTTTTTTTTTTCACAGTACATTCTCAGGATGTCATTTTATTCTGAGGATAACCTATGGATGTACTGGATTTTACAAAATGTCGCCAAAACTCAAATACACAGTAATAGAAGGTCTATGAACACTTTAATTCACTTTTTGAATGATTATAGCAGTTTATCGCTAAACAAACTTCCATATCATAGTTTACTTAGCTAAAATTATGAAAAATAATAAAACAAGTTACTCTAAAGTAACGTAAGACGATAAAAAAAAAAAAAAAAATGTTTGTCGTTTGTTTATCAGAGAAACGCATTGGGTACATGTGGCAACCCTAAGGCAAAAAAATGCCTGATGAGCCAGCTTGTATATATAGGAGCCTTACCACTAACTTCTATAAATATCGTACAGATATATATAAGCACGACAAATGTCACTTTTTTTTTACATCCATTAGATGTCTGTTACATATCCGATAAATCTCCAAATATCCAATTATTGGACTTGTTAGATCTAACAGATATTAAAAATATCTAAATCTTGTTTTGATCTAACATGTAGACATAGAAAAAGGCACGTCTAAATGTCGTCTTTATTTAATCATCTAATACATATCTACAATTAGTACAGGATATCCAGGACATTTAATGGACATTTTTTTTTTTAGATATTTTGAAGCTTTCATGGATCATTTGGATGTAATTTATAAGTTTAATGGATAACAATGGCTGTATGGGTATGTTGTTACAAATTTTAATAATTTTACAATAAAATGTGAAGTAAAATTTTAAAGTTTGATGGTTTATTATGAAAAAAATAGTTATGTTTAAATTCGTAAATAATCTTAAATTCGCATTTATAATAGATTTTTGATAATATTTATGAATGAACCTGTTTATGTGTGCAGTTAAGTGTATTTTTAAAATGTTAATTTTGAATTAGAAATAATAGAGGTAAATTTTGGATAAATATATAAATAATCAAGAAGAATATAAAGTTAGTTTTATTATAAAAACCACATTCAAAAAATTAATGTTTATCATAATGGTAGTTTTAATATAAAAGGTATTGATTTTTGAATATTTTCAAAGTTCTTTTGAAATATTTTCAGATAACACACGCAAATTTTCAAAGACTGTTAGTTGTCAAATGTTCCCTTAATGATATAAGTGTTTTGCTAATAACCACTCGTCTTTCTCCTTGCAAAACAGATCAATATAAAGTGATGGAACTTAAATATTCATTTCATTAAAACTCTGTTCTAATCAAACTTCATAACCGTCGAGTGTTTCTGAAATAAAATGCAATTTGCATCAAGGTTGTTTAACTTGGCACTTATGGATTCTTCTTCATTAAAAATCTTTAAAGCAGTAAAGAGTTATGAATAAATAAATGTTAGATTCAAAAGTTGAGAGAGAAACAACTTGGACTGTAGATTTCCAGATAATTACTGAAAAATTGTCGCATGTTAATTGAATATAAATTTCTTTAAATGTAAAAATTCAAGCCTACACTGTAAAAAAAAACTCGTGAAAAAAACGGAAAAAAATTGTCAGCCCAGGACGCCAATCATATTCCGTTTTCTTTACGGGGAAAAAATGTTTCAAATTAACACAAGAAAACCGTTATTCTTAACAGAAAAACACTGTTATTTTTAAAGAGAGTTCTGTAAAAATTTACAGAAAAATCTGTAACTTTTACGGAACAAAAAATTTTTTCTCTGTAAAATTTACAGAAATACCTGTAATTTTTACAGAACAAAAATTTTTTTTCTGTAAAATTTACAGAATTATCTGTAATTTTTACGGAACAAAAAAATTTTTCTCTGTAAAATTTACAGAAATATCCGTAACTTTTACAGAACAAAAATTTTTGTTCTGTGAAATTTACAGAAAAATCTGTAATTTTTTACAGAACAAAAACTTTGTTTCTTTTAAAATTACAGTGTACTTCTGTTAACATAACGATATTCTTATGTTTATATAACAAAATTTGGCTGTTCTTAAAAAAAGTTTTATCCCATCAAGAAAACAGTTTTTTACTGGCGTCCTGGCTGACAGCTTTTTTCTGTAAATTTAACATTTTTTTTTTTTCTCCTTTTTCAAATATAGTCACATTTTGATTGCTATTTCAATAGGAAAAATAATTTCAACAGAAGACAGAGAAATCTTTTTTCGTTTAGCAAATAAAACATTATTAATAATAAACAATACAGAATTTTTTTATTTTGAAGAATTTGTTCTGATAAATACAAAAAATTTAAAAAGAAATATTTTTCTTTAAAAGGAATTAAATAAAAAATAAATTGTATAATGGTTACTGCCAGGAAACGCAAAAGATTGAAATGTAAGAATAAATTTAAGAAAATGAGGCAGAAAATTCAATTGATAAAATTCACAATAATAATAATGCATCACTGTTACAGAATAAAAATTTTCAGGATCTACAATCATGTCAGTGCTTATGCACATTTTTTTTTTTTTTTTTTTTTTTTTTTTTTTATGGAAGATGATGCTCCTCTAAACATTACAGGAGTGAAATTTCCCAACATGCAATAACTTTGAAAACTATTACTTGCATGCAATTATGTAAGACTCAGTAATGATATACCAAATGACTACCTATAATAAGTGATATTTACGGCAAATTAAGCATTTATAACAAGAAATTTACATAAAAACAAAATATTTTATCATGAAATTCAGAGACCAAAAATCTTCAAAATTCTTGAATTTAGGGTATGCACCTGAAAAGTTTTACTCTTGATATTAAGACAACCTGAAAAATCATGTGTCATCAATTATCACTTTCATAATCTGTGGTCTTCCCAAACCCCAGCCTTAATCATATGGGAATTTTGCCTTTGTGAGTTGGGTATTTGAAATATCTAATAATATATGAAGTGTATATTAAATGTTCAATTAATTACAAAACTCTCAGGTGACGAAATATTTTTTTATTAGCTCAAATTAATTCCCATCTTCTGAATTCTATATACACAAAATTTTATAATTTTCTGAACATTGTTTTGTCTGTAGACAACTTTAAAATAGAGTCATTTAATTATGGACATTATTTCCCCCCCCCCCCACTTTTATGACCTGACACAACACATGCCACATGGACTTTTTGAACCACCCTGTATATTCCAGCAAGAAAAATCTATATATTTTTTTACTCTATTCAAAATTTTGAAGACGCATAAAACAACAGGGGTCAATCCAGATTTTCATTTTTTGGGCCTACTTTTGGGAAAAATCAAAAATTTTCTGATTTTTTTATTTATTTTTTGTGAAAAAGAAATAATATATATACACACATATATATAACAAATTTTATAAATACTGTGAAGAGGACTATTTTATGGATATGAATTTTGTAAAGGAGGCCTTATAATATGGAATTTCGTGAAGAGGCATAAAAAAAACTAATTCTTGTTTGGATTGACCCTGAGTAGACAAATGAAATTAAAACATTTATTCGTATAAAACACATAAATAAAATATATAAAAATTAAAAATTCTTTTTTTCTTCCAAATTTATTTTGATCTTCGACTCCGATTAATTCCAAGAAAACACCTAAAAAGAAACATATTTACTTTAGCAAGTTAAAAAAACATTTCTGTAAAATAAATAAATTAAATAGATAACAAATAAATATACATATTTTCTATGTAAATGAATAAATAAATATTGCAAATTGGAAATAATCGTATACATTCATTAACCCTCGCTTTCCCAAGATTTTGACCCCATTTTGAAGATGAAATTTAGTTTACCCCGCCTCATTCGAAAAGTGCACTAATTCGTCAGAGATAGCAAACATAACCAGTGGAGTGCTGCAACTTCTAAAAAACAATACAAAAAAGTGCAGTGCCGCACTGGTGATTTTCGGCAAACGTGCCGAGCGGCACCTGAATGCAATTTTTCTTGATCTTGGGAAAGCGAGGGTTAATTCCAAAATCCTATTTTCAAAATTAATTTATTTCATACAGGGCCATATTCAGGATTTATTTCGGGGAGGGCTGAGTTAAGTTTAATAATGTTTCCCAATGTACAGAATTCATGCATATTATTCTTAATCTTTATTTTTTTTTAACTTTCTGCAAAATTTTGGAAGGCGCTGCAGCCCATCAGCCCCTATATGCCACTGATTTTATGTCTTAAATACTTTAAAGCATGACTAATTTGATACACACCGGGTGCAATCTAATTTGGTATCAACTTTTAGCCACATTTAAAACTTAGTTAAAACTTAACTTTGTCAAAATAGATAGTAATTTAAAAATAAAAATGATATACTTTAAGTAGTGTGTGTAGACCTTCCAACTGCGGCCCCAAACTTCTTCATTGCTATGATGATCTTCCTCTGATTTGGTAAGCAACTTCTCTTCTGCTGTTACTTTCAGATAAACGAGGCAGCACCATTGCACATCTAAATTTTAGCTGTGTTCGACACAACCTTTGTTCGTTAGCTAACATTTAGACTGCATCTTTATTGATTTAAAAACACTTAAAAACCTTGATAATTAAGAAGAAATATATTTATGCAATCACTATAGAAATGGTCAAAATTTTATCCAACAAATGTAACTAACTGTGCCAAATCCAACCAAAATTTGGACATGATATGGTGCTGCGTTCTTGAACAAAAATAACAGAAGAAGCAGATTTGCCAAACCAGAGAAAGATTATGAAGGTGATAAGAGTCAGGCCTTGACAGAAAGAGTACACTACTTCGAGTATGTCATTTTTGTTTTTAAAATAACAAATATTTAAACTTTTTTTTTTTTTTTTTTTTTTTAAGTAACAGTTTTGCAATATTTTTCCTTATTTTAATCAATTTTTAATCTTTTGTTCCTAAATAAAGTGCATACACTTACTAGAACCTGCCTATTTCTTTACGAACTACTTTCTCCATAACAGAAAAATGCTATTTTTTGTAACAATATTAGTTTTTGCTGTCTCCCTCACAGTATACCCAACCCTCCATTTATACTTAATATTCACCTTCCTTAAAAGCCCGATTTTATATTAACTGCCTTTTGAAAATGCTCCAACTTACAAAAACTCTTTTCTACATTTTATGAAATGTGCTATCTCTTCTTCAAAATTTAAGTCCTTAGTTTTTATAGTAGATATCATTGCTCCATAGTCCATTTAAAACATGTACTATAAGTTTCAACAAAATACATCTAATATCACATGATATATGAAGGTCTAAAAAAGGTCACTTTAATTATAATCACCCTGTATTTTTCATAAAAATTTAAGCAGGCACATGAGCAAAAAGAAATTTAACATAATTATAAAGATAGTTTTACTATACAGTAGCAGTCCTTGCCAGCTTCGCTGGCCACTAAATTTAGAGGAAACTCGTTTCTATATAGCTTTATAAAAATAAAATAAAATAAATTACTGAAATTGTTCAAAAGCTCGCTCCAGGTCCCTGCTGCATTCGGCAGCGATTTGGTCATCCACTGCAACTCGGGCGCTTGTCCCTATTACCTGTGACAATAGTTTACCAATGAGCTTCCATTTAGGTGCTTTTTATATAACAGTTTCGAAATAGATAGTATCGAAAAAATTGGAGTTTCCCTTTTATATTTGAATCCCAGTTACATGTGAACAACACTATACGTGTTGTTCACATGTAACTCGGACTGGACTCAAATGTAACTGGGTTTAGACAACATAATATTTGCTTTTACGTTATTTCATATGTTTATTTTGTTTATCCAATCAACCATTAAATGACAGCAATTTCACGCCAAATATTACAATATGCAGTGACCGGCTACGTCTGTCGCATGAGACAATTAATTTTTTGTGTTTATATGTAATTCATGGGTTGTAAACCTGATAGTACAGCCTTAATATAGTTCTCTTTGGCGACTTTTGAATTTTTGTCACCATTTTAGACTTAATCCATTGTAACAATATGCTATGAGTGTAACAATATGCTATATTTCTGCCGTATTTTAGACAACTAATCTTTTTATGGTTATATATATTTCCCATTAAACATATTTTTATTTATTTATTTAAATATTAATTTGAATTTTTCAAATATTTCTGTTCGACAGCGTGCAAGTGCAGTAACACACAGAGGCTCATTTGTTTGTATGATAAATTAGCATAGTGATTATTATATAAAAAAATAAATAGATAGGTAAAGATTATCGTGTTACACAACTTTATTATGTCGCTCCATTGGCGGCTTTTGAATTTTTGACGCCATATTAGCGATGGATTTTTTTTTTTTTTTTTTTTTTTTTTTTTGTATGAAAAGGGGTAGACTATTTTGCTAATAAATTTATCAGACTCTTTTTTGTTTATGCATAAGAATCCTTTATATTCTGCTTATATTTTTAATGGTTTTTAGGTTTAAAATAGTGCTTGTTGACATAAATTTCCTATCTTTAAAACTGCATTTGTTCTGTAAATTTTGTGTAAAAATAAATCATTTATATTTTTATATATTTGATGCGCTACTTAGATTAAAATGGCTGTTGCTATATTAAACTTCTTGTCGAAAAACGTTCGTGTACTTCAAAACCAAAATTTAAAAAATCACCCAGCAGGATCTGTTAATGAAACTGATAAAATAAAAATATGGTTCATAGAGTTTAAATAATCTATTTAAAAAATCTTTTAAAACCCAAATTATTAATGTATTGTATCACATACATAGATATAGTAATAATATATAGATTGATCATTGGGGAGAAAAAAGTGATTCCTTTTCACTCGGGAAAAGACGGCGATTTTACCAAAATATGGCAGTCTTTCCCCGAGGGAATACACAAGGGAATATACACGAATGTTTTAGCAAATAAAATTCATGAATAATTTATTTACTAAAGGTGAATGAAAAGCTTCAGATATAGTTTCAAATTCATTCTTCTTTTTTTCCTTTTTTCCTTCAATACCACTTAATGGCTGATTCCAAAGCTTTTTTTTCGGCATAAAAAATCTTTGCACGATAATATGGGGATCATAGATCTATATATATTATATCTATGATCACATAAATCTTTTCGAAGATAGAATAAAACCTAATTTGAAAAAAAAAAAATAATAATAATAATAACTTTTGTTTATTAACCGAAGTAATTGATGAAATTTGAAATGCAAGTTTGGTCTTGTGGGGTACAGGCTGTATATTATATTTTTGGGTTCGTGAGAGAAAATTTAAAAGAATTTGAAAACTGCAATTTTTAATCCCACTTAAAAAACATGTGACTTAATGTGAAGCAGATTTTTCATTTTTTTTTTTTTCCTAACGGTATCCATACAATCTTCCGCTGTTGCCACCTAAAATTCATACTTTAGTTAATTTTAAAAAATCTAATTGTCCGATTGATAAGCTGTTTAATGCATCGGATTTACAAAAAATTTCCCTTTCAATTGCTATCTTATTCGTAACGATGCGACTGATATTTCTAATTTATTTTCTAATCTTTCTGATTTATTTTACTCATTTTAAATAAATGTATGTTTTTTTTTTGTTTTTTTTTTAAATTAATTATTATTGTTTTGTCAAAAAAAAAATGGCAACAATTAAATTATGGATAAAATTTTAAAATTTAAATGGCTTATTTTTCAGAAATTAGAAGGTTATTATTTTCACATTTTAATTAATTAAGAAAAAACTAATCAAAAATTCTAAAATCTGACTTCGATGTGCACAATGACCCTTCGGGGGGCACCTTTGTGTTAAATCTCGTGACTGTCCGAGCTACCGTTTTCGAGAACAGTGAAATATACAAATATTGCTCACTTAATAGTATAAGATATATATATATATATATATATATATATATATATATATCAACAATTAACTATTGGGAAATACAACATTTAGTTACACATGTGTATGTTTCATAATACAATAATCTATGAACAAAAACAAGTTGCATCACTCAAATAAAATAAAATACTATCTTAAATCTACAATAAATACAAATATTAACAGGTTTTAAACAAAAGGTACACTTGATACTAAAATCCATTTCCATATATGGGGAACATGTGGTACAAAGAAACAAATTTTACTAATTATTTTTTACTAGCCACAATTTTGCATGAATGAAATTAATGTACACTTTTAATCTTGTACTTGCTTTATCTAAATACATTTTTATTATTTTCTAAAGAATATTTTTATACAAGAAAAATAGCAAAAAGTAAATGCCAAACAGATTTCATTGTACCCCATATAACAGGGTAGAATAAAACTCTTCAAATAATGCATTTTTTTTTTTTTTTTTTTTTTTTGCCAAATATAGACTTTTTTAATGAACTTTTTAAAACATAGTAAGCGAAAAGGTAAAAAAAAAAAGGGGGGGGGGGGGACTTAATGAATTTATAGTTGTCGATGAAAAGTACTATGATTTTATTACAGGGTTGCCACTAAAATAGGAGAATGAAATTCCCTGATTTTTTCCAGGTATGTCCTAAGAAAATTTCAGTGCAACCGTATATTGAGCATTGGGCTATATTGAGGGCAAAATAATTATGGTGCCATTTTAAAACACAAAAGTTACATATTACTTTTACCTAAGGAGAGATTGTCCTTCACAGAGTCTTTCTAAGAGGTCATGTTTAAGAAAAAAAGGAAAAAAAAAAAAAAAAAAAAAAAAAAATGGCAGGTGAGAAAAATACAGGAAAATGGCCCTACATTGACAGAAAAGTTGTTTTTTGGCAGTCATAGTAGGAAATTCCCTGGCTTTTATGGTCAATTTTCAGATTCCCTGAGTATTCCAGGTTCCCCTAGTTTTCCAGGTAGCATGGCAACCCTGTTATTACATTAAGTATCATTTCATTTTATATTAAACTGGCTCAAGCCTGTTTAGAAAATTAACATTTTTGCTTTTCTTTCAATTGCTCAAAATGGGGGCTTGCTTTCAAATGGGGGTGACAGTTTCAGCATAGTTTGAATTTTTTTTTAAATGTGCTTTTCTGCAGAATGCATACATTTAAATCTAGGTTGAAGTCTTAATATACAGTACTTCACATTAATTTTCATTTAAACATGATTTCTCCAACAGAATAAATTTCCTACTATTATCATTAGTTTCATTTCACCCTCCTTCATTAAAACAATCTTTATAGACATAGCCGGTGTTGCACATGTGTTGATAAGTAGAGCTGTACCGAGTACTCGGTAACTCTGTACTTGGTCTATTTGCTGAATGCTCGGTACTCGGCCAAATTTAGGCTATGTATTCGGCCAGTACCGAGTTGTTGTGGGAATTTCACTATTTTTATGCATTATTGAAAGAAATGTGTTAATGAGTGATATTTATTTTACATAACTAAAAAAATAGGAAAATATAAACACAGAGTTATTATAATTAAAATTTTTGCTATAACAGCTTTCTGCAGTTAAAATTGGCTGTTACCAAACTTAGTATAAAGATGATTCATGATATGAGCTTTTAATTATATATAACTATCTTGTATGTATGTAATATGCATTATTTTTTAAAATCTTAGTACATAAAATTGTATCTATAAATCAAACAAAAATAAAATATTTTAGGTAAAAAAAAGAACCTCTATGTAATATTAACACAAAATTTTAGTTATACATTTGTGCACCAGAGTATACTATTGTTCAAAATTGGTTGCTATCGCTGCTAGCGAATACATTATTACTTTTATGTGGTCCCATAAATAAAAAAGAAAAGAGAAAAATCCCACATAATACACATTAAAAAAGAGCAGATTTGTTAATGGTTTTTATCAAGAATAATAAAATTACTAAAACTAATTTATTAAAACATACTAATTGAGTCATATTTGAAATCGCTCTCTCTTTACTTAGTGGTCATAGTAATCTAAAAAGGGATTAAAAAAAAGGGGGGGGGATATCAAGAAATCCTGTTAATATATCTGGAAAACTTATTTAGTCAAAGAAAAATTGTTACTAAAGCAAATGACATATATATATATATATATATATTCAGTTCTATATTATTGTGTGTTATTATTGTTTTAGTTCTATTAATTGCTAAATTTTAAGATTAAATTTTATTACGTTATCTATCATTTACATATATATACACGTGTGTCAAAACAATTTCCATTCATGAATAGTTTGCAATGATAATATTAAATAAAATATTTGTGATATTTTCTATAATCTTATTAATCAAGAAACAACTCTCAAAAATTTGTACATCATTTGCGATGTAAGCACAAGTAGAACAGCACATTCTAGAACAATAATTGCAAGTCTTTTCCCTTTTAATGGTAGGTGCCCAGTGCCCAAGTTTTAGAACATTCCTCAGTACATTTTCTCTCTCTCTCTCTCTCCCCCCCCTCCCCTCCCATGATTATATACTCTTTAAAGAGCATTTTTTTTCTTTTTTAAATTTACCTATTTTATCATTTTAAAATTAATTTTATTGTTTTGCAACATTTTTGAAATTGCTTAAGATGTTACCGATCACCTTGAGTTATAAAAAAAAAAAAAAAAATTAAGGCCTCAATTTTGGAAATCCTGGGATAATTCCCGATTTGCCCATGCAATAACACGGCCCTGTTGACACATTTCATTTTAATCTGGCAATTTCATTATTATTAAAGAATGACGGAAAAAATTATGTAAATCAATTATATTAATAATCAAAATAAATGAAATTATAACTTACATTTACACGGAAATCTTTCATAATTTTTTTTTCCCTTGCTTTTCCCAGTAGCAGAATTTTCTGAATCTACACCATAAATGCCAAATCGTCTTGTGTCACTAAAAGTAATAGCAATTCATAAAATTTGTAAAATTTGCATCTACAAAGAAAATAAATTAAGACTATACAACAAATACAGTAACCTCGAGACATAATGCAAAATATATGTATTTTTAAGCCTAAACATTTCTTTCTTTAGCTGTTAAATTGATTTGTATGTTGTATGTAGAGCTTTAAACAATTTGCAGAGCTCGCTGCCATACCGTGCTGTTTCTGCTACTGGCTTGCTTCTTCTTAGGCAACATTAGAAAAATATTTAAATTCATTTTAGTAAAATATTTTAAATGGAGAAAATTATTTTAATTGATTGAATGAGAATTCAATTTTATTCCTTCATAAGCAGAAACAGCATCTATGGAGATTAATTTTATTGTAAAACCATATGATACAGGATCACAAATTATGCAATTTCTTTGAACTTCTTTTGAACTAATGAACAATAACAACAAAAATATTTGGCATACAGAAACACCTATCCATCACATGAGTACCAAGATTCGGACAATACCTAATCTCGCTGGCAGCCTTTGCCCATGTTATTCTATGGGAAAATTTGTTTACATAATTACTCATTACTTAATGGATATTATTCAATCCTGTTTTCACATTTAGAAAATTCATAAGCATTAAATTAGTACTTGTTTTCCAAAAATTGATTTTTTAAAATTTTAGTATTTTATTTTGCAATTAGAAAATGAGAAAAATGCATTTTGTGAAAAATAGCATTTTTGAACTCAAAATTATAATGTAAAAATTAAAAAAAATTAATTTTTTAAAAATGAGTACTCATTTAACGGTTATGAATTTTCTGACTGCGAAAACAGAATTCAAAAATATTCATTAGGTAATGTGTAATTGTAGCAACAAATTTTCCCATAGAATAACATGGGCGAAGGCTGCCAGCGAGATTAGGTATTGTCCCCTCTTAACTACAATAGCTTTTATTGTACCTTTAGCATTGATACTGTTTACAGTAAAGCTTACTGATTCTCATACTTTTAAATCAGCAATTGTGGAGAATTTTTTTTTTTTTTCTGTCCATATAATTTTAAATCTGCTTCTTGACATAAAAGTAACAGCTAGATATGGATGATATCAACATTAGATCCTGTATGAGCAATGCAAATGAACAATGCGTAATATACCTCAATAATGATCTTTTTTCTAGCAGATTACAAAAGATCAGTGGCATAGTGAGCATAACTGGCACCTGGGGCATGATATCTTTTTGGTGACCTCCCCCCCCCCCCTACAAAAAAAAAAAATCCTATATTAATAAAAGATGTTTGTTTGTCTGTCTTTCACCTGTATATTCTGCCTGCACGGAACATAGAAGTACAAAAATTGATATACGACTGCATAGAAGTACCGTGTCAAAGGGGATTGTGAACAAAATTTAAATTGTAATTAATTTTTGAGATATTAATGTTAATTTAAAATGCCTCTTTTTAGCAATTCAAATGACTTTCTTTTTCGAATACTTTCTTGCTCAGCTAGACCATTTATGAGAACGATCCGTCTCAAATAAAAACAGACATTTAAAATGCATTAAAAGCACCAAATAAATTAAAAATATCGGTACCAATAGCAGGAACATTTTCTCTGAATTCTGGAGTGCAACTCGCTAATCGATGCTACAATCAGAATTTTTTTAATTAACTAAACTAATAATTTTCAATTGAAATAACTGATTTCTCCTTTTATCATGCGAGACACTATGGCAGACAATTATGACGATTAAGTGAGATACACATTATGAAAAATTTCACTGACTTGATTTAGGAATATCTCAGCCTATCTTTCAGCATATCAGCCAAAAGGTGATGCTGCTTTTACTTTTTCTTCCTAATATTTTATATATGAAATTTCATGCAATTTTCCTCAGTAGATACTGAAATATATCCATTTGGAAAGTTGCAGAAAGTAAGAGCAGCGACACCAGTCAGGCGATACACACCCAGATTAAATAAGCACAATTTTTTATTATATAAATATATATCTCCTTCCTTCCTATCTTGTGTTTCTTAGGTTATTTTTTCATTAATTTTGATATAGTTTATGGTTTTAAGTTAAGATTTGTTGTGTCAGTTTATTGATTTGTTTGTTTTGCAGGCTGTTAATTAATAGATCTGGTTTCTTTACATTAGTGTATTTTATCCACTGATAAAAGTTTTTTAAATCTTATTGGTCATTGGTGTTTCAGTGATCTTGTATCTGTTGCTTGGCTTCTACTATGCTTAATAGATCATCTTTATTATATATATATAGTAATATATAAATTCAGAAATATATAAACAAATGAATGAAATTAAATGTATATACAAATGAATGAAATTATACCCCAAAAAACACTGAGATCTTCATCAGGGAGGCCCCTCAGTGTAGGGGTGAATGAGAAGTTTCTGAAAGGACAGTAGCTATAAGCTAATAACTATCCTTAGCCCCCAACTTCTCACCAAACAGAAAACCACCAATAACTGAAGAGAAATCAAACATACATATAATGTATAAAACTATTAAAAATATTTTATAAAATTATCAAATTGTAAAAGTTACAAAATTACATCAATTCATTAAAAAAAATATACAATACAAAAGAGAATTACTGAAGGTAAACAAGAAAGTATAAAAAGAAATAAAAAATACAACCCTTCATTTGGAACACAAACTATCTTCGGCCGACGGGTGCATCAGAACTTCAACCTAACACAAATTAATTAAAAAAAAAAAAAGTTATATTTTCTAGGTAATAAGTAAAACATCAATAAGAAATGAAACAGGAAGTGAAATTTAACTACAGGAGTAACTTTAAAAAAATCATTTTAAAAGGTGTTTGTTTGGTGTTTGAGAATAAGGCCAGGTGACTGCATATTAATATTTCTACATAGAAATTAAATACGGTAGGGGATTTTTATAACGCACACCTTGGGGCCAAAGGTTTTGCGTTGTATAGAATTTTGCTTATGCCAAGACCAGAGTTGGAAGTTTACAACTAGACGTCATTAAAAAAAAAAAAAGGCATTTTAAAGTAATAAGTACAAAACTTCAAATAAACACCATAAAATACAAAAAATTCACAACAATTATTTTGGGTCAAAAGAAGACACGACCTTCGATCAGGCAAACAAAGTAGGCACGAGTGCTGCAAACAATGCAACAAACGCAACAAGAGTTGCAAACAAAGCAGCAATGCATTGTTTGCAGCACCCGTGCCTACTTCGTTCGCCTAACGAAGGGTCATCTCTTTTTTTGACCTGAAGCAAACTTTCCATGTTTTTACATTTTATGGCATTTATAGTTCTGTACTTATTACTAAACGTCATGACAGTCACAAATATAAATTTATATTCTACGACCATTTGTTTTAGAGATACTTGAGATGCAAAATTCATTGTGAAAATAAGGATTACAATACTTCACAATATTCTACTGGCCCTTCATAAAATTCTACTTCATAAAAAGGTCCTCTACAAAATTCAAATTTATAAAATCAAGCCTTTCACACAAAATTTCATTTTATTAATATTATCATTTTATTAATATTATCATTTTATAATTATTGTTGTTATTCTTTTTTTTAATATTTTAAATGAATGCTTATACTTGATTCAACAGGGATCGATCCAGGCAAAATTTGGGTCCTTTTTGCGGACCCTTCACAAAATTCAAATTCGTAAAAAGGGACCCTTCACAAAATTCAAATCCATAAAAAGGGACCCTTTACAAGATTTTGTTTTATAAAAATAATCCTTTTATTAAATGTTTTCAGTATTATTTTTAATTACTGCCTTAATTTGGCTCAACAAAACTCTATTAACTTGATATTAAGCATTACATAAAGTGATTGTAAAAACGGAAAATTTTACACAATATTTTACTTTTTCACAAAAATATTTTATATTTCACAAAAATAAATAAAAAATTCACAAAAATATTTTGTTTTTCACAAAAAAGGGACCCAAAATTTAAAACCTGGATCGACCCCTGTTCAATGAAATAATGTTAAATGATATTAAACATGTTAACATTATTAAACATTAAAAATAATATTAAACTTTAAAAAAATTTCAGAAAATTTGTTTTTTCCCACAAACATTGGCCCCAAAAATTAAAACTTGAATGACCCCTGATATGTGCAGTAGAGGAGCAGAAATCTGCCAACCTAAATTTCCCCAAAGTCCGAAATCTGCACAGCTTTTATTAATATTTATGAAATCTAAAATTCCAAAGTTACTTATGAATTTTCACATAAGCCATGAAAACACAGGAATACTGGATTTTTTTTTCTTTTTCTTTAAGTAAAACATAATATATGTGGGCAGTAAATTAATATGAATTTGAAAATAATTATATTTATAATCTATCATTTATTAATAAATGTTTATCTATTTATTATTATTATTGATTTTATAAATATTTGTACCTGTTTATAGCTTGGATTACTGGTGTTTAGTGTTTTGGGAGTAAGGCTGATTGACTACTCTAGGGTCTTAGTCCTAAGGAGAGGTGCCTTACGTGGGGGTCTTTCTAAAGGGTCCTAGCCCTTATTTATACAAGTTTCGGAGAAAAACACGAAAAACTCTGAACGACTAGGCCGACGAGCGCGCCCTGGGATCGAACCCGGCACCTCTCGTCTACCAGCTTTGAGTGTTGAACCGCTTGGGCACTGGTGGGCCCTACAGCTTAGACTAATAATTTTTTTTTTAAAGTGTACGAGTGAATATTGTCTCACGGTAATTATAAGAATTTCAGGCACAATTCAAGATTGTTTAACATTCAGAATTATTGCTTTTTCTTAAAAACTTGCAATATCAGCAGTCATTAAGAAAAAAAAAAAAAAGTTATATTTTTCTATAAAATATTAAAATACGAAATATTAGGCTATGCGTTTTTATTTTACTGGTTAAATACTGAATACATAATACTAAACAATTGAAATATACAATGTTGTATTTCAAATAAAATGATTTATCAATCAAAATAATCTATCAATTATTTATAAATCATGAATTTTTAGAAGCCTAAAGTTTTGTTTTTATATTAATCAAAATGTTACAATAATGTTTCTCCAAAAAATTACTATTACACTCGAACCTCATTAACGTGAATCTCAACGGGGATAAAAAAAAAAATTTCATGTTATCAGTAGTTCATCAGTAACTGATCTTCATATAACTAAACTAATCATCATGTGGAAGTGGGTAATGTTAAAACAGTGTTCATGTTAACTAGGTTCGATTGTATAAGTAAAGCGATCAGCATAATATAATTGAATGAAATATATATAAAACAATAATTATTAAATGGAACTTACCCCTGAATCCAAACATCCGTTATCTAAAGTCATAGTCAATCTTTCTTTCCTTTAGCGAAACGAAGGACACGGCGTGGCGTCTTTTACTTCTATGGTGGTCAGAGAGAGTCATGCCCTGTTCACGTGATTTTTGTTTTCAGCGCGGCAGTGACAGTGAGAGTGTGCTGATTTGTGAGTTCTTTGGTCGTGACGTCATCGCTGAATGTCCCGTACAGAATTTGTTCTATAGTCGATCTTTCATCGAAGATAAAATAATAAAATAATTACCACAATCATAATTTATCCTTAAAAAACGTTGAGAAATATTTTTTGTTTAGTATATTATTATTATTATTTTTAAAACATTTCTTTTTTATAATGAAATAAAATAAAGAATAATTTTAGCTTTAAATATTCCTCCACTATTCTTTTCCCTTTCCCGCAAAATTACATAGTGTTCAGGAATAATTTTCTTATTTAAAGTTGGTGAAGCTAAAAATTTATAAGAAATATTCTTTAAGATTATCTCAAACAATGATTTTTCCTTCTATTCACAAGAAAAAAGTATTAAATTCGTGAAAATTTTTGACTTCTGGTTTTCGATGCATTTATACGCTTTGAAAAGTGATGAAAACGATCAGACCACTTTTAAAAATGCATTCCTGTCTGTGTATGGTTTATCAAAATTTTGTGGGCGCTGTATCTCATTAAATAATGGACGGAATTCCGAAAAACTTTAAATTTTCATATGAGTTTGTGCTGATTGTAATTGGGTTAAATCGCCCAGAATGTGGCGCTACTATGATGCAAATTATCCCCATATAGCTATATATCATCTTTTGTTGCGCATAATTTCGCAAAATTTTACATTTTGTTGGATCTTAATGAGAATTTATCCTAATAACACTTTGGAGTAAACCTCCCAGCAGGTGGCGCTGTTGTGCTTTCTTGCTTGTTTATAAAAAGAAAGGCAGGTTTATAAGTGTAAAAAGGTGACAAAGTTGATAAATATAACAAAAACATGTGTCAAAAAGTGACTTAACCCTTTAAAGCTCACTATATATTTTCTTTTGAAAATTAACTAATTTCAAAAATGGTGTTGTAAATAATAATAAGTGAATTAAGGAAATAGTACTCTAATAATTACTGGTACTCTGTTGATTATAATCTGGTGGGGCACTCACACTGCCTTCTCTTATTTTTCTGATTATAGAAACAATTTCTATCATTGTCTAACAATTCAAAGATTTCAGCAATGGATTAGGACACTTAAAATATGGGAAAAAAAAAAAGAAAAAAGGAAACCAAAAATATTATCAAACACCATGTACTTATTTTTTCTTGATTCATTAAAAAAAAAAAAAAAAAAAAAAAAAGGTCTATCAAATAATACAGCACATTATATACTAAAAATTTAGAAAATTAATTGAAAAAAAAAATAAATAAATAAATAAATAAATAAATAAATAAAAAGCAGCAAATAGTTAAAAATTGAAAAAGAAAATATTTCCAAATTTTTTGCGTCATTTCTGTCACATAATTAAACTTACTTATTTATTTTTTACATTTAAATTTAAGAACTTTTTAAAAATAGCATATGAGGTGAAAAGCCTGTTTGTATAAATTAAAATTTCTGGATTTCGGATGTGTCTTAATTTAGAGCAATTGGATGACAAAGATGACAGATGAGTCACTGAAAATATGACTTTTTTGTCATGTCTATCACGCTGTATTTTACCTTTTTAAACATAGTTTTTTTTTTTTTTTTTTTTTTTTTTTTTTTGCCTTAGGTAGAAAGTTTTGTATTATTTATAAACAAGACATTCAGATATATCAGAACACCAAAATTCATTAACGTGCATGAATATTTAGCATTTAAAATGGTACAAAAAAGCTGTATACTAGCCGCCTTCAGCGACCAGCTGGTTCGCGATGCTTGAAAAGTCCGGCTCGGTAGCGACTGCGGCACCTTCTTCCCGTTTCAGGACATATAACAACTTATTCGCTTATTGTTAAGTACCTTTATTGAGAATTCTAACTATAGCAAATTCCCGCTTTGTAGCGCCTGCGGCGCCGTATTCCTGTTTCATGATCTAAACAGCCTGTTCGTTCACCGTGCAAGCGATCCTTGAAAAATCTCACCGTATTAAATTTCATCTTGGTGTCGCCTGCGGCGCTTTCTCCCCGTTTTAGAACCTACAACATCTTGCTCGCTCATAGTGCAAATACCTTTGAAAATTCTAATTGTTGCAAATATCCGCTCTATGGCGATTGCGACGCCCATCTGCGTTTCATGATATGAAACAATCTATTCGTTCCTCGTGCAAACGACCCTTGCAAATTATTATCGTGGCAAACCCCCAATCCGGTGACGGCTACAATCTAATCTACCCAAGTAATTTAATCATAATTGGAATTGGAGATATTGAAATTTTAAAATATTAAAGCGCCATCTGGCGACAGTGATTTGCGACGTCTACTCTTGAAATCCAAATCAAATAAGTTTTAAAATGATATATTAATTTTGAAATTATGCTAATTAAGCTGAGATACAAAAATAATATAAATAACGTTATAAAAAGATTTATGTCTGACATTTTCGTGGTTTTCTCCGAAACTTGCGTAATTCCGGGCTAAATACTGTTAAAAATACTTAGTATGAAATGTGAACGGAGTATCAGAATTCGAAACTGCAAAATATAAAAGAATAAAAGCGTTATGAGTTTTCCGTTGTTTTCTCCGAAACTCCCGTTCCTTTTCTACATTTCATGATAATTTATGATAATTTAAGTTATAGATTATTCGAATGCGCGAAACTTTTGAAGGGGCCGGAGGGGCCCGTACGCTGCAAAATAAAAAAAACAGTACGTGATTTTTTGAACAGGTTTTTTGCGCTTAACACGTTTCTGTAACAAAAAAAAAAAAGACATGTTTTACTTTAAAAAAAAAAGATGGAGTTTGTGTCACGTGGGGCCCTCAGGTTACCAGGGGGCCCATTTGTGATACCTCATGTGAGATATTTGAATCCAGGAAACTTTTGAAATTAACGTGTTCAGCGAATTTACTTTCCTTTCGAGAAATTTTGGTGTAACGAGACTTATCAAACACCCTATATATATATATATGTGTGTGTGTGTGTGTGTGCATGTATGTATGTATGTATGTATGTATGTGTGTATGTATTATTCTGACTTAAACCGAACACATAAAATGTGATTTCTGGTTTACTGACAACTAAAGAAAATTGGCGTATTCCTTTTAACTCTGTGGGCACACCCCCTTCTGGTGCCACGGCTTCATATTACTGTTACAGTTTACAAATTTTTGCACCCGCAAAACAGAAAAAAAAAAAAAAAAAAAAAAAAAAAACTGATTTTCTTTAAAACTGATTATTTCTGTAAACAATACAGTTTTTTCTGTAAAAAATACAGATTTTTTGTTTTCAGCGTGCTGAAAAACAGAAAAGAGGGAAAAACAGAAAAAGGGGGAGGAAAAAAACAGAAAAAAAGATAAAAGACAGAAAAAATCTGTTTTTTCTTTAAAACAGCTCTTTAATGTACAAAATACAGATATTTTCTGTAAAAACTACAGATTTTTTTTACAGTGTAGTTACTCTTTAATATTTGTGGCTCTTACTTTTGTAATTCTTTAATATATATATATATATATATATATATATATATATATATATAAAGCATTGAATTTTATTTTTAATTCATAGGAAGCTCATTTTAGAATTTAAACATTTAGGTTACAACAACAATCTAATTATATTATAAGTTTAGCATTTAAATACATTTACAAAATAATAACATATATATATATATATATATATATATTTTTTTTTTTAAGGGAAAATTATGTTATAAGAACCTTTTTTTTTTTTTTTTTTTTTTTTTTTAATCTAACATTTGCACTGCATCAGAAATCACATTATAAATTAATAATTCAAATGCATTTAACAATAATAAAATTTAAACTTTATCATTGTAAAACTAACCAAATCATAAAATGTATTTTTCAAATGCTGAATTTCTTTGACTATATGCTCAATCGTCCATACGCTACAGATTCTTCTTAAAATAGATCCCACGCTACATCCCTGCTTATAAATATATCTTAGCTAATTATGCAGAAGATTACAAAAGACATTTTTTTTTTAAATTATGTTTTAACCACACGGTATTTCCTTTACATAAAAAAACTAAAGTCTATTTTTAAAATGCAGTTTAAATTTATTGAAGGTAACAGAGGGAATAAGGAAGAAGGGGGCGAGTGCTGAAGTTGTTTTACTTTGGACATCTTCAATTATTCTGCTATTGATCGCTAAACATTCCTCTGTAAGTTTCTGGAATTTTGTCACAGTGGTATTCATTTTCATGTGCAGTTGCATGATAATATAATTGTTTGTTCAGAAATAGTTTATAAAAGAAGGTTTTATGGTTGAAAAGCAAGTTTCGATTTTTTTTTTTTTATGAGAAAATTTGCTTTTTAACTTCTATATTTCAAATAATTAATTATAGAGTTTTTTATAAATGATTATATTCAATATGAATTGAGTTGATTTCTACCTATTGCGATCACTAAATCGACCTATTACAATCACTTAGTTTATCTCTATGTCTAATTATATATATATACTAGCTGTTACCCGCGACTTCGGTCACGTGGAAATTTTGATGTGTATGTGTGGGAACTGACGGTTTGATCATAATATGTAATGAAATGAAACCTTATCATTGTGGTGCTGTGCAAAACAGAGTCTGATAAAGTACACTCAAAAAAATTTGTAACTCATTGAAAGCCAAAATAAAATGCCAAAATAAATAAATAAAAAGTTATCGCCAACATGGCGATAAAAATTTAAAATTCGTCCATAGGGATTCTGTACTAAAACAGTACTGCGTTGTGGAAGTATAAAAACTGGGTCGTCAATTATGAATTTTATTTCGAAACCTTTCTTTGTATGATTTTAGTTCACTATTGCACAATATTAATCTGGTTCTAAATAATAATTTGGTGACTGGTTAATTAAAATTTTAACTATGTGGTGAAATTCATATAATATTTATGAGTTTCAAATTTTTTTTTTTTTTTTTTTTTTTTTACAAATAAATGATTTTTTTTTTTTTTTTTTTTCTTTCATTTCCCGGCGAATTGTTGAATAATATTTTAGTTCTTAAACAATTTTGGACGGCTTTGCCCGCTTCGCTGTCAAACTCTTTTCTATATGCTTTATGAAAAAAAAAAAAAAAAAAAAAAAAAAACTGAAATCGGTCAAAAGCTTGCTTTGTGTTCCCGCTGCCTTAGGCAGCGCCTTGTTCGTCCTTGCAATCTCCGGTGCCTGTCCCTATTGCCTGTGACAATGGCTTACCCGTGGGCTTCCATTTGGTTGCTTATCATACATAACAGTTTCGATACGGACAGTATCGAAAAATTTGAAGTAACTCTTTTATATCTGAATCCCAGTTACATATGAACAACATTATATGTGATGTACATAATATTTGCTCTCAAGTTATTTCCTATATTTATTTGATTTAATCAATCAACCATAGAATTACAGCAATTTCAAGCCACATATAATATTACAATATGCTATGATCGGCAACTTCTATCGCATGAGACAATTATTATTTTGTGGTTATATATACCTCATGCTTAGTTAATAGTAGTTGGTATATAGAAAAATAAATAAATTAGTATGTAAACTTGATCATGGTACAGCCTTAATGCCCTTGGCGACTTTTAAATTTTTGTTGCCGTTTTAAACCAAAATATAATTTATGCGATTATTGTTCCTATACGCAAGCGAAGTGTGACGTCACTGACCGTCCGTGGATGCAAGAAAATGATTTCCTATGTCAATCGCCCATTGAATTTTTTGTAAAAAATTATTAAAAATCGAAGAAAATTATTTCCCGATTTTAATCCCCTTATTTGGGTACACATATGTATTAGTTATCATGTGCATGTGTTAGATTGAGTTATTTTGCTGTCAAATTGACAAAATTTTAATTTTAAATTTCAAAACTCTGTCGTTCTTGGCGCTTATTGTATTTGGTGATCAAAAACGTAATACGAAAATATACATGCCAGATGTATAGTTTCGTAATATGCATTGTACGAAATATTGTTTCATATTATTCATTACTGTCTTAAAATAAGTTGTTAAAATAACCATGATTTTTGAAAGGAATTAAATTATGTTCGCCAAATAATTTGACGATATTTTATTTTTCTACCAAGGATGACCGATATCAAATCTATTCCGCTACAACATATCAGTATCTTATATCAGATACTCAACAAAAATAACTTAATCTAATGCATGGACATGATAACTAATACATATCTATACCTAAATATGCGGATTAAAATCGGGAAATATTTTTCCTTGATTTTTAATAATTTTTTACAAAAAATCCAATGGGCGTTTAACATAGGAAATATTTTTCTTGCATCCACGAACGGCCAGTGACGTCATCACTTCGCTTGCGTATTTCTTTCTATCTTTTCCTTGGCGAAAAATGTCCGATCTACTTCAGCATCAAAATTATAAAAAATTGTCAAGAATTATCAATAAGAAAATACCTTTACCATAATGCTGAATTAACTTTTATGCCAAGCGTGTTTCATCCGCCATACTAAAAAAAAATCTGAAGTTGAGGTATATAAAAAAAATGCTGTGAAATAAAATTCAGAAGAAATATGTTAGATTTGTAATATTACTATTTTATTTAAAAATTATAATGTGTCATCGACCAATTTAACATTTAGTAATTTCTTATTTTTCGCATGAAAGCATATTTCATTTTATGCTGAAAACAATAAATAAATATATCTCGTAAACTTTTTTTGGCAACAATTAAAAATTTAAATGGCTTATATTAAGTCAATATAAGTCAATAAGTTTATTATTTTCATATTTTAATTAATTTCAAAGATTTTTTCAATTTTTTTCCCCCTAAACCATCCCTGACCTATAAGGAAAAAAACAAAAAAAGAATGGTCGAAATCGGTCAAGCCGTTTACGATTTTATAAATAACATACAGACAAACATTCATTTTTATATATATAGATATATATATATATATATTGTAATAAAAAGAAGTAGAATGCAAAGTAAACAGATAATTGAATTTACACGAAAATCCACAAGAACCTAAAGAGATTGTTAAATAACTACAATAAAATTATTTATTTTGTAAAAAGAATATAAATAATTTGACCAGTATAATTTTAATATAGGTATGAAAATAAGTATGATACTCAACTGAATATTATTCCATTGAAAAAAAAATATTAAATATTAATATAAATATCTTTTTATAATGGAAAATTTTTCATCACGGTAATTTCCGAAAACAAATGAACGAAATCGAACCAGTGTTCGGCAGTGGACTTATTTTACAAATATCTTGGATGAGTTTGATAACCAAGTTTCTCAAATATCAAGTTTTCAAGTGGCAACCACTTGAAAATTTCAAATTCACATAGAAAAAATGTATTTAAAACCGTATTTGCACAAATTTTGATGTATACATAAAACATATAAGTGTTTATACAAAGTTTATTAATGTACTTGATCCTTCATCTTGTAAAAAACTGCCGAAGACCTGAAATTAAAGCAGCCACTTGAAGTCAGGCTGCCACTGGAAAATTTATTTTTCATCACGATAACTTTGGGAATAATTAACCAAATCGAACCGTGGACTTAATTTAAATCTTGGATGAGTTCTTTAACCCCATACTGCTTATTCATTTTATTTCTATGTGGTGACCATTTGAAATCTGACTGCTATTGGAAATTTGTCTTCCTGATATCTTTCGAAATATAAAATAAATTTAAATCTATGCTGGATAGTGAACATATCTTACAAATATCTTGGATGAGTTCGAGGGGCAACTGGTTACGCCATTTAGTTTCCGAGTAGCGACTATTTGAATATTTGTCATCATGATAACATTTGAAATACTGAATTAATTCAAACAAAAGCTATTTATCAAATACTTTGAACGAGTTCCCTGAGTAACTTGCACTTCCATTTTCTTTCCATGTGATGGTTATTTGATGTTTTAATGTCACATCGTAAAAAACTTATATAAGAACGGATTTGATTAAATTTCGATATATACATATTCCATGAACGAGTCTCCAACAAATTTATTAATGGATTTCGTCTCCCATCTTCTTTCAAAACGAAAGGAAATGAAAATCAGGTTGTCACGTGAAAATTTCTCATCCCCAAAATGCATGTCTCCAGATCATTTTTAGGTGTGAGTCCCAGACCGTCGTCAATTATCCATAGTGCAGCACTAGTGCGACGTTAATCCCAAGCAACACCCCGAAATCTTCTTAAATACTAAATTGATTCGAATAAAATTTGATTAGTGCACTTATCTTGCAAATATCTTGGTTGTGTTCTCTAGGATATTTGCTCCGACATTTTGTTTCCAATTTGTGATTATTTTATTATTTCAAATTTACATCTTAAAATGATATATTCAAGACCGGATTTGCTTACATTTTAATCGAATCCTTGGCCATACCATGGTCTCAATTAACACATTTGTGACCGCTGACGTAAATTCACGTCATTTCAACTTCTATTGCTAGTTTCCGCTGGCGTAAATTCACGTCTTTTTAGATTCTATTTCAGGTTACCGCTGACGTGAATTAATTTCATTTCAAAAACTTCTATGGAAACAATACTTCAGTATTATTTCGATAATATTATTAGAGTATCAATTTTTTAATAGTATTATAGGTTCGTTCGAATATTATATAACTAAGCTTCTTTTCAATCTTCAGATAATTACAAGAGTAACATTTCAAAAAATTACTTTCAATTTTTATCCGCGTTTAAACATCAAAAGTTTGCAGCAACTAGATTTAGTTTACTTCAGTATCACCCGGTAATCAGTTTTAGAAAAGACAAAAGTATGCCGGTCGCGAAAGTGTTAAATGTATTAAATTATCCGATCGGCCACTTTGTTTCAAAATAATTTCACTTAAAATAGAATGGCACGTTGGAAATTTGCCATTATGGTAACTCTCGAATTACTGAATTATTCGAATCAAATATGATGAGTAGATTATTCTCATAAATGCATTTGGTAAGTTCGTTGTCTAAGCTGATCCATTACCTTATTACAAACTGACGGCTTCTGTAAAATTTCAAATTCGTGTAAAAATACAATGCTTCCATTACCTACGGTAGTCCGGTAATGGAGGTAATATATTCATGAATCTTTCTCCTTAAAACTCCGTGTTTCCACAGCGAGCATTAATGTTTCTATCAAGTTCTTCAATAAACTTTATACACCATGTTGTTTCGAAAGGGAAGCCATTTGAAAAGAGAAATGAAATCAACCTGTACACAAGGACTTGTTTTGATAGTTACTTTTAATCTACATAGTTTACAAAAATCGGAATAATACCTAAATATACAGTGAGTTAAATGAGGCTACTATGGACAAATGGCATGAAGCACTTTGTCATATTCAAGTTTTAAAAAAGCAATGCTATGTAATTTGCTGACATACTTAAAGTGATATATTGATGCAATATATATTATTGAAGAGATGTAAAGAGACAAATATGGACAAAGCAGCTCTTCTAGTATGCAGAATCAATTATTTCCATTTCTGACATTTTATGCTTATCATACATAAGGATTGTTTTGTTCATTTTATATTTGATTTTATCATGGTTTTGCATATTTTTTTCTTTCTTATACCAAGCATGTGGAAGTATAGTAATCCCGATTTGCTAAATGGACTTTGTATTTCGCATAGCTCAAAAACGAATGATCGTAGAATGTTGCAAATTCATATGTGTGACTTTTAGGATGTGTAGTTGTACACCTGCAACTTTGGTTTTAATATAAGCTCGCGTTTCAGATATATCAATGACTTTACACGAAATTTCGTGACGTCTGTATGTAAGTATGTGTGTGTGTGTATCTCGTATAACTCAAAAATGGTTGAAAGTAGAATGTTCAAATTGGTATATAGGTTTGTTGTAACATCTAGTTGTGCACATTCCTTTTTGGACTTTTTGTAATTTTTAGTTTTCGAGATATTTAGGAAAATTATATTCATAATATGACCAAAAATACAAAGGTTCTGGCCATTATATATGACCTACCATCATAGAGATTCCAAAAGAAGCTAATGATAGACACAGTAATGATATTATTAGGAAAGTTGAAGACATTTTTGCGTGTAGAAAGTTATGCTTAATGACATAAACAGGGTCTAGTCGACGAAAATATTTTATTTAATGAATATTCAGCCCGTAGTTAGAGCACGTAATAATAGCGTTATGCAAGTTTTCGACATATTTACGTATAGAAAGTGATTTCTTAGAGACAGAAGTAGATTCCAGTGACGAATTCACTTCATTTAATGAATACTGAGCCCATAGATAGAACATGTAAGGATATTGATTTAAAAAAAAGTTCTCGACATGTTAACGTGTAGAATGTAATTCTTCAAGAAATAAGCAGGTTATAGTCGACAAATGCCCTTTATTTAATTTATATTCAGTAAACAGTTGAATGAATCTGCTTTTTGTGCTACAAAAATTAATATTCTTGAAACAATCTAATGAAATGATCATATTAAATACAGAAATCAAATAAACTTTGTTAAATACACTACAGAATATAAATTTCGCTAAATCAGAAACAACTGAATATTTCGAAGTCTGGATAGAATTTGAATTCATCGAGAGTATTGTCAGTGGTTTAGGGAATTTTCAAGGTAGTTCTGCGCGAGAAATCAGTGTACCACTACAATATTTCCTGAACTAGGCTCCTATTGAGGTTAGACTTTCTATATCTTGTGATTCCCTTACTACCATTTTTCGCCATATTTAAATGTCTAATTTGACATTAAGTCAAAACGCAACTTCGTGGAAATAAAAAACGTTCATCTGTTTCCACTTTTACTGCAATACCGTATAGAATGTAACACGTAAAGCTATAGGCAATTTCTAAATCTACAATCATCTCATTTATAGAACTTTCGAAGATTTTAGTTTTGCGCTATAAACCAATAAACTTTTCCGGAATATTCCAGAACTCTGTTCTTACTGAAGTAAGAGTTTCTAAACTTTGGCAACACTAAACTACAAATTTTTGCCAAATTTGGTCGCCAAAGCACTAAATTCGACGCCGAATCTCCAAATTCGATGCCAAGACCAAAAATCTACACTGGATTTTAATTTGTGATTTGGGGAGTTTAACGATAAATTTTACGGCAAATGCTGTTTTAGGATAGCCAGAAACCCTTTCTCAATTTTAACTGAGTTAATAATTTCAGTAAAATTTATCGTTTATTGCCACTAATTTTTGCCAAATAGAACAAAACTGGACCATCTATATTCTAATCAATGTCATTGTACTCTAAGCTGTGCATTTGCCAGTGAGAGATTCCGTAATAAACCCTGGAGTACTATTCCTGAAAAAAATACTATATTTGTCTCGATGGTATATATAATCGTATTATCGTGACATTTGTGGTTGGAATAGCATTTTTATTTTTCTTGTTTTTTTTTTTTTTTTTTTTTTTTTTTTTTTTTTGTTTTAAGGAATGTCCGTGGACTGGATTATGCCTGTTTATTTACGAATATTGTTACCTCACAGAAAACTGTCAATGTTTTTATAATAATATGTATATTCTTATGGTTGTATAAGGGAGTCATTTGATGTTTACATCAGATTTTTTTAATTACATTACATTGTCTAATTAAATATTTAGCTTGTCAAGCCCATGTCGTGGAGCTAGTGTAAACAAAGCAGTAAGATTTTTAATCATATTTAAAAAAAATATATTTTGCCAAATAGTTTGATTTATTAACCAAAATAAAAGTAAATAAGAAAATTATTTTAAAATATATGTATGTTTTCTTCGAGTAGTTCGTAGAAGCATATTGCTGTATGCAGTACACAAGTTAATCGTTCGTATATCTATTCGATAATAATTTATTTTAATTGTTATTCGTATTCATGTTTTGTAAAATATATTTTTTCTATGGAAGTCGTCTTTATGAAGTTTCTTAGATTTACCTGGATAACGAAAATCAGAAGATCTCTTTAGTACTTTTTCCCTCAAGAACCTGTTTGTCTAAAGTTTACTTTAATTGCTTGGATTGCAAATATCAATTTTTAATTTTATTCACAGAAACTTAACCGTAACCATATAGGACCCTAGACCCTGGTGGCCTATATGAAATTTATATGACGATATGAAATTTGTAGTACCTTTTACTATAAATTTCATTTCCTCAAATAGTAGATTTTTTTTTTCTCTCATTTTTCTTTTGCCAAATCTGCTTGGTTTAATGCTCATTGCTTAAGCTGGTTATGCATGGTGTTTGTTATAAATAAATATATATATAAATAGCAACATTTATAAACATTCTATTTAATATTCTTTTTATATCAAACTGAATGAAAATTTTAATGAAGGAATAATGTGAATTTTAATGAAGAAAATCGCACATAAATTTGAAGACACATAGCAAGTTTTTATTTGTTTGAAATTAATCTTAATACCAACAATGATTACTTTTATGTATATTAAAAGTTTTTTTCCAAATAATGATGATTATAATAATATTTTTCTTTTTATTTAAACAAAAGTTTACATTAGCCGGGAATTAACCTTCTATTGTTATTTTAAATTAAATATGAGTATAAAACACATGTGACTCTCTTCGCTAAAAGAAAATAATTATGACAATATATTTTTCGATATATAAAAGCATAAGGAATTTTCTTCTTTAGAATTTGACAGAATATTTTTTAATATATTATACCTAATTGACATTCTAATAATGAAAGGAAAAGTACTGTAGAAAGATAAAATGCATTATAAAATTTGAAACAGAAAACAAAAATTTACATTAGCTTTAAAACAGCAAAATTATTGTAATATGCAGATTCTACTTACTGTTAAAAATAAATAAAAAAAAATAATAAAGTAAGAAAATTAAAGAAATTAAATAAAAAATAATAAAACTACATATTATAATTAATTGTTATTATATATATTATTTAATATCAAAAACAACTTACAAATTATTATTCTTTAATAGTGCTCGCTAATTTAAATATTTTTAAAAACCTGTAATTACAAAAACATCATACATTATACATGTGATGCACATGACGAAATTTATAAAAATGATATACTGGATTATACTTGTCACAAAATACTCAAAATTAAAGAGAGGTGTTAAAAAGAAGAGCTAATAAAATTTTCTTCTTACCTTTTTCCAGTTTTTATAATATAAATTTTATTAAATTTCCCTGCTCTTGCATTTTAAAAAAAATATTTCATATCTGTGACAACGCTTGCTCTAAAATCTTATCACGAATATTTTAATGAGCTTCTGCTATTTCTTTTTTACATAATTTATGATCATGAGCTCATACTATCGAATGGAGATCACTTTTAATATTTTCTTTCCGTAAAAATTATTATCAAACTTTTCAAACTTCAAGCTGTTAACTGCTTAAAATAGTGAAATGATAAGTGGAGGTGATTAAATTTGAAATAGAACTTTCAAATATAATAGATTATGATTTCCAGCATTAGTTAACCAGCAAAATGTTCATAAAATTAAGCTAACAAAATACCCAGCTGTCAATAATGATAATAATAAAATAAAATAAATAAATGCTCAATTATATTAAAGAGCATTGGAATATTTTATTTTATAATCTTGTACATTTCAGCTAGTGTTAAGTTAAAACCTGTGGTGTTAATTAATCTTTAAACTGATTTTGACAAAAATAATGATAAAAGTCATTCATAACTTTTTATTATTTTTTTATTAATAGTACTAGAATTATCTCTCACTTTAAAAAAAAGGAATGTCTGTACTACTATCATGCTTAATTAATTTAAACAAATATGTAAACTTTTATTTAAAAAATAGTTGAATGTAAACGTTATTTCTTCATAGTATGAAGATTAAAAATCTGATGTAGACACAACATGACTTTCTTATACAACCATAAGAATGTGCATACTGTTAAGTAAACCATGGCAGTTTTGTATGAGGTAAACGATTCACAAATAAACAGGCAGGTTCCAGTCCACGAACATTTCTTAAAACGAAAATAAAACAAGAAATATAAAAATAAAAATGCTACTCCAACCAAAAAAGTCACGATAATACGATTATATATACCGCCGAGACAAATATAGCTGTTTTTTCAGGAAGCTGTTCTCCCGGGCTTATTACAGAATCTCTCATTGGCAAATGAAAGATACACACAAACACGCACGCACACACACACACACACACACACACATACTTATATATAGACGCCACGAAAATACATGTAAAGCCATTTATGTGTCTGAAACGGGAGTTCGTAGTAAAACCAAAGCTGCAGGTGTACATCTAGACATCATAACAGTCACACATATAAATTTGCAATATTCTACGATCATTCGTTTTTGAGCTATTGGAAATACAAAATCCATTTCGCAAAACGCGATTATTGTACTTCCTTATACTTTGTATAAGGAAATAAAAATGAATTGTTAAATAATAATCTGTTCTGTAATATAATAAATGCAACCAATACAAAATCGTAGATATTCGTATAATTTATTATCTTGGGAAATGTTCTATTGTATGCATGCCTCAAATCTATAAAAATGAGTAAAATTCGAAATTTTCGAAATTGAGTTTTTGTTATGTTTATACGATTCCAGGTTCCCTGAATCCAAAAATCATGTTTTTAGTGGCTGCTCTCTGTGTATGTCTGTTTGCGAGTCTCTTATCAGCATATCGCAAGAAAAAATAATACCAGAAAGTCCAAACTTGGTATTCTAAATGAGTGTCATTTAGGGATGCTTCACTGAACTTTATTTGAGATCAAGCGTATCGCAGAAAATTCATAGAACTAAAAGAAGGGGACAATGTTTGGTTGTGGAACTCTGTTCGACGTAAAGAACTCTCTCGCAAGCTACAGTGCAACCGGGACGGTCCATATATAGTCGTATGAAGACTGAATGACACAGTTGTAGGAATTACTAAGACACCTTCATCAAAACAGAAGGTAGTACATTATGATCGCTTAGCCACGGGTAACAGTAGTTTTAAATTTGTATTGTAATGTAAATAATTGTATTTATTTGTAAATTTTGTAAACATTTCAATCTTTTAATTTTACAATCTGTATTGTTGTTTTATTGTCATATGCAACTTTTATTCTAGTTTGAATAGTTCGTTTAGTTTTCGCCTCTTAACCAAGGGTTGTAGTGTCCGAGACGTGAAATTCTGGGGAGGGGGCAGTGCTACGAATTTTTAAATGAGAGTAGTATGTAAAATCTTTCAAAGAGGCTTAGTCAGATTAAAAAAAAGTGGTCAGGTTATAAAATGTTAATTTTCAGCATTCCTAGCTTGCTTTCGCGTTAAAATAGTTTATTTTCCCTTAAAAATCTGTTAAAAATCTTGATTATGGCAGGTAATGGCTTTGGCTACTTTTTCGCTTCTTGGTGACTTTTTTGGTGATCTTTACGAGAAAATCCTTGTTATCGATATACAAAATATTTAAGCACTAATTTGATTGTTTCGGAAGTTTCTGGTACATTTGTGAGAAATTAATGGAAGCCATTGACCTCAATTCCTCAATCTTAAGGATTAACTTAATTACTTAATCACTTAATTAGATAGTGATAAGAGCTCGAGACAAGGTTTTAAATATGAAATAACAAAGTTTATTTAGCATTCAATATCAAGGAGGGTGTTGGGCTAACTCAATTTTAAATAAATGACTTCAAGAAAAACTTCAACAGAGCATAAAATAAAAGGTAATTTATCTTACCAATACTGATCTTGTCGGCTGGATTCCCGAGACGCGCTCTTACTTTATGCTACGACACTACCACGCTCTACCATCACTTAACTTCGCCTCTTCACACACTAATCAGCTACCATTCTCTATCACTACCAATTCACTATAATTCACCCTCTTTTCTACCAAAACAATCTCCATCTTATACTATATTCTACAATCTTCCTTTCCCTTCATTTCAATCGAACTTAAAATCACTTCCCATTAATCAAACACTCAGAACCTAATTCTTTCACTGCAGCACTATGTCAACATAAAACTTATCCGACCAAGACTTTCGCCGAGTCACTGGCGACGAAGTGATTTGACAGTCCCAACTTTTCTGATGGTCTATAGTCTTGACCTCACAGTCCCCCTCCAAGAAAAAAAAAATTTAGTCGGGAAAATCCCCAACGGGTTTTAACGAGTAATTTTAAACACTAATATCATATCTCATAGGTGCGAGTGCAGCCACAACTTAAATTTCTGAAACTAAACTTTAGAATAAGTTTGAAAAGGAAAAGTGAAAGTTTAATTTGCTGAGCAATGAACTGCTTACAGAGTAAAACACAATGGCGAGTAAAAAAAAAAAAATTATTTGAGCGGAAAACCGGACCAACCCCGAAAAAAGAAATTTAAATTTTAAATTAAAAGTGGGGACCCTTTACGGCCGGAAACTCCGGGAAAAAAAACGCCTCAAATAATACGCTAGCCCAACAGTACAGCGGGGATTACAAACATCTTTCTGTTAATCCAGAAAGGGAAAATCTTGAGTTGTAAGAGGATTAAGGTACAGGGGGGTTGCTTTTACATAAACTAGCAACATGAAGAAAATCATTTTTATTGAGAAAAAAATCTTGAACTTTCTTTTTAAGTGAATCATCCTTCGAAACTTATAACAGGAATTTCTTCAGCCATCTGAAGGCCAGTCTAGGCCCAGAAACATCAGCTAGTCAAATTAACTTTAGAGTGTAGATTGAAGAACAATTCATTCAGAATAAGGCAGGCATCAGAATAACACTTTGGACATCAGATTACTTTGAAAGAACTGTCCAATCGGAGTTTTTTTTAAATGAAAAGGCTTGAACAGTATAAAAGAATAGACGAAGTTAAACATCATCTTGCAGACAGATAAACGAGACAAATTGTCTCTGAATACATAAAATAGTTTATATACAATAATTTTCCCTCCTGGGCTATAGCATGCGGAAAGACAAAAAATTAATTTGTTAGTGGTTTTAGTTACAAGTTAAGCGTGATTCATGCATATAGCCAAAAAAAAAATATACTTCCCTACTCAAAACACATATATACAGAGAACTTTTAGAATATATACAAAAGTTTACAAATATCAAATTTCATTTTATATATACAAATACAATATTTACAGAAATACGAAAAGGGGGGAATTTTTACAAAGGCTAAAAAACATGGTATATTACCCGCTCTGCAGGTGATAGCTACAAAAATAAAAGAACTTAGTGTACATACATAAAATATATATTGAGAGAACAAAAATGTTGACATTGAAGCTTAAACATGAATTTCAACGTTAAAGTTCATGCACAAATTTGAATTTTACAGTTTTTAGTTTAAGAAAGTCCTGTGCTTTCATACAAAAATGGGAAGTCCTAAAGGCTTCAAGGCATGTCGTACATTTTGGTACAGCTCTGATAAACAAATACTTGAGAAAAAATAAAATAACGAACGATACGACCTGACTGAAGGTTTCCGCTGTAACATCATTAGCATTAAACATGTTAATCCTGCAAGTCATTGCACTCATCGCCGACATCACAGGGCTGGAGACTTGTAGAATGGAGTCCAGCATCGAAGAGGCACTTTTCTGGAACGGCCTCGAACCCGGTGCCTTGTCACTGTCCATATTGTCAGAAGATTCAGGTTGCTCTATACTCATGAATTGCGAGGTCCTAGTGGGCTCATAAGCTTTAAAACAGTTCAAAGCAGTAGTGGAAATCACATCATATTCTTTTAACTTCGTAAAGAAATTGGTAGAAGCAACGTTATTTAATATAACATTTTCAGTGACAGGATTTTCAGCCAAAATACGTGACTCTGTCAACTTGATAGTTGTAGAAGATAAATTTAATCCCTTAACGTAGAGATGTTTTAATCTGTCACTTTTATTTACTACACTTTTATGTAAATCAGCTAATAGTTTGTGAGAAGGACCGCTATTTAAACTTCCATTTTCTTTTACAACATTTTCTGTAGACATAAAAAAATCTGTCGGCTTGACAGTTTTAGAATTAAACTGTAATTTATCATGCGGTGAATTTAAACTACTAGAAAAGTTTGTTGACTTAACAGTTTCAAAACATAAATTTGAGCTATTGGCAGAAGGATTAGCCGCAACATCTAATGAGATTTCATTCTTCTGTAAATTAGAAGGTAACGGAGAGTTTAAATTAGAAACGCATTGAGAAGAAGAATTGAAATGCGGCAAGTTTACTGGACAAATGGAAATAGAATTTAGAAATAGAGCTTGCACTTCGGTATTATGAGAGCTCGGATGATTTCTTGCAACATTTCCAGGTTGATTTAAATCACTGGGTCTTGCTTGTGAAAAGTTAACTTGTTGCAGATGATTGAAATTAACATTTTGAGGGGGGCGAAATTTTCTCGCTGTTCATTTGAACATTGACGGGTTCTTGCCGGCGATTAGATTTATCCGCCAGTTTAATAGCGTGACGTGCTTGATATTTATCTAATATGTTAAACATACTATCATAAGATGCGATAGATTTGAAATCTAGGTGATCTTGAATTTGGACTAAAAACAGCGGGTTTATAATGTCCAACACTTCAAAAAATGATAAATGTAATTCAACTTGTTTAACTAAATCAAGCTTACGCAGGAAAAAGGTTGCCGGCTTGTAAAATATAGACATTTTCGTTGTATACAATTCCTGCATTAATCTTGCTCTATCGGTATTTGAAGAAAAAGTGCTTATAATTTTGATCTTTAAATCTTCATAAGTGGGGTTTTGACCCAAAGAATGAGAGGCAATAAGGTCAAACCACATTTTAGGTTCTCCTTTTAAGGAGTATTTTAACCAGTTAAATCGATCAGAAATATCAATATGACATACATCAAAATATTCTTCAAGTTCCTCAAAAACGTTCCTCAAAAGCACCACAGTGAGGAATAAGAGGACGCCATTGATCTCAATTCCTCAATCTTAAGGATACACTTAATTACTTAATCACTTAATTAGATAGTAATAAAAGCTCGAGAGAAGGTTTTAAATATAAAATAACAAAGTTTATTTAGCGTTCAATATCAAGGAGGGTGTTGGGCTAACTCAGTTTTAAATAAATGACCTCAAGAAAAACTTCAACAGAGCATCACCAAACAATCTCCACCTTATACGATATTCTACAAACTTCCTTTCCCTTCATTTCAATCGAACTTAAAATCACTTCCCATTCATCAAACACTCAGAACATAATTCTTTCACTGCATCACCATGTCAACATAAAACTTATCCGACCAAGACTTTCGCCGAGTCACTGGCGACGAAGTGATTTGACAGTCCCAACTTTGGTGATGGTCTATAGTCTCGACCTCACACATTCGCAATTTTCTACGCGGGTATTTAAGTAATCTGATCGCGCCAAGTAAGTCAATTTCCCCAACGCATTCACTGCTGCATAAAGAGCTCTCAACCTCTTTGGAATTCAGTCGATTGCTGTGTGTTAATGCTGTGCTGCAGTTTATGATGTGAATTTTATATTGTCAACTGTTATTTAAGCTGTGTTTATTGGTGTAACTGAAATTGATTGATACTTGTTTTATAGACACGTAATCTTCTAGAATTTTCTGTAAGTAAACTTTTAAACCTGTACAAGATTCGCCTTTCATTCTCAGACAACTGACGAACCCTGAGTAAGCAACAATATGGAGAACGAACACTAATTATGTTTATTTGTGGTCTATAGAGTACCATATGCGATGAAACTCTGAAGGCAGGGGAAATTCTTTACAATCAAGAAATGATTAATTTGAACCATGCATTGATTTTTTAAAAAAGTAGGAGCGGGTTACAAGATAAATGGTAAAGTAATTTATCATCGTAAAAACTCCCTGTAACAAACGTCGAAATCAACCTCAGGCCCCTAAATTGCACTTGCCTGATAACTTTAGTTTACCCGACACACTCATCAGTTTCGATAAGTTATGATTATAACTTCTTTTATTCGATGTTGCACGTACTTTTCTTAGAACTCTTTAATAATTACTGAGATGTCGTAAAATGGCTTGGTAACTGGATCATATCAGAAAATGAAAGGCTTTTCAAGTAATTCACCTACGATTTGAATATTAAGTGTGAAAATATTTAAAGCTAGCGATGGTGAATACGTTGATTATAATTTTATTTTTACCTTTTCTATAAATTATTTTTTCTAAAGAAAATTTAAGAATTACAATATACAACAGCCGTTTTACATCTGGTTCAAAAGGAATAATTTATTATGTCTCTTTTTGTGTAGAATCTGAATTAGAAGGTATGGGAAAATGACCTCGATCTCGTACTATTATACACTAAAAAAAAAAATCTTCTTGTTAAATAACGACTAAGTATGTAGAATTTTTTCAATAATTAGTAGCATCACAGTTGTCAACTTTAACACTTTTTGGCTATCGAGAAATTTTAAAACAATTTTAACAATTAAATGAAAAAACAATCTATAAAACTTTCCCGGTAGCAAAAAAAGTAAGTTCTGCGTCAAACTTTCGTCCCTAAAATTAGCCTTTAGAAATGGTCAAGGTTTGAAAAATCTTTGTGTATTTATATTTGCTCAAAATGGAATAGCGCAAAATCATTACGTAACGGTGAGCTAATCTCCAGACGTGTAGTTTTACATACAAAAGTGACTGATCCTAACAGTTTTTCCCTAAATAGACATGATTCTGAACTTTTATACTGTTCCATATCTTAGAACAAAAAAAAAAAAAAAAAAAAAAAAAGAAAGAAAAAAAAGAAAGAAAAAAAAGAATATAAAGAATATAAAGACAGAAAAAAATTAACAATTAATGTTTCTTTTTATTTATTTATTTATTATCATTATTATTATTATTATTATTGTAAATTTATGTATCTATATAAGTCTAACGCCCACAATAGTTCATAAGTAATACTATGTGTGTTTGTGTGTATAAATATAAAATAATATTCAGTATTGATAATTTTTTACCTCGATTTTATTAAAAATAATTTTTAGATTTAAAAAAATTAAGAGGAATGTCAACAATTGTTCAAGAGTTTTACGCCAATTAAATAAAAATTGTGTGGTTTTTATTTTTAACCTTCCACTTTCCACATTCTCCTAATTATTTTCTTAGCTTTTAAACTGCCATTAAGTATGAGTTTAAAAAAGCTTTTAAAGTTCTAGTCAAAAATGCAAGTGTATTTCAAGGTTATTAAAGAAAATTCTTTAGATTTAACGTACTTTCTAAAATTGTATCTATATAAAAAATATATATACATTTCATAGAATGGCATTTTAAAGCACATTTTTTTTCCCTTTTTTATCAATAATTATCTGGGTTTTTATAATATCGTAATTTTTTAGCAAAATATTGTTTATAAACTGAAGAGCATAAGAATGTTCATGAATAAAAATAATAATAATAATAATGATTTTTAAAATGATTCAGCATTCAAATTTGTTTTGGAAATCAAAAAACATCTTTTAAAGTTTTTGTTTTTCTTAAAAATAAAAAGTGACCGTAACGAAATATTTTTCATTCAATTAACATCATTTTTAAAGGGAGAGAAAGAATGAAGAAAGGAAGTAAATTTTAATATTCAAAGGAAGAAACACATGAAAAAATACATATAATTATTCACTTATTACTTTTTAAACAGAATTTTGTATTTTTAAAACTAATCATTGATGTGCATTTTTTTTTTAAATATATATATATATATATATATATATATATATATAATTAAATATTTAAAACAATTGTAAAAAGATTTTTAAAAATCATATATTATGATTTTTTTATTTCTTTCTAAATTAATGTACAATAAAAAGGAATATTTATATCGAGAATTAAGAAATGTATTATACTCACTTTTATGCACGGATGTATTGTAAGAAAATTGCCCAACGACTTCTATTTGTTTATTAAAAGTAGTATAAAAGTTTTTCATACATTTTAATTATTTCTTAAATACCGATTTCTATTATTCTGTTAGGAGGGAAATTTTGTGAATAAAGATCACAGAATGTAGGGTAATTTTTTTTTTTTTTTTTTTTTTTTTTTTTTATGTAGGGATGAAATTGTAATGCATTTTCGTTTGTAATTCTATCAAGAATTATTTTATATAAACTATACATTTCCCAAAACTCCTTGATATAAAAAATTCAAATAGGAGACAAAAAAGGGTGTAACCATTTGAAAAAAAAATGAAGTTGAGGTGGTAAATTTTAATACGCAGAAGACCTCCTGCATTAATAACTGCATTAACAACTGCATTAATAACGTTATTACAAATCGATAGATACCAGTCGCGTACAATTACAATAATTTACGGCGCAATTAGATGGGGGTGGTTTTTCTTCTTTTTAGTGCCTGTACAAGGGATTAAATAGCTCAAAAAAAAAGTATATATATGTATATATATGTAAGAAAACAAAACAGAGCTTAAAAGGAATTGATACAAAACTTTGAACAAACACCATAAAACATGAGAACTCCCAACAATTGTTGCGAGTCCTTACTTTTATGGTGTTTATTCAAATTTTTGTGTCATATTTTCTGAAATGGTGCCTTTTTAGTATTTAAGTCGTAATTGAACATAGTGTATATATTGAATTAATCATACTATTAATAATGATGCTTCTAGCGTAATTTTTAATATTTCCTATATTAGGAATTTAAGTTCAACTTCACATTTTCACTTTTGCTATAACCACATTTGAAATATTTCTTATTTATCCCAAAGTATTGTATTGATTTATCTTTCAATCCATAAATTAATGCACAAATGTGATTTGTATAGACAGATAAATTATAAAAATGTTAAAATGAGTAAAAAATTTTAAAAAATCAATCGCAAGGAGCATTTTAAATGTTTTTTTTTTAAATAAATTTTGAATTTATTAATCTCAGCTTTTCAATTTCAATAGTTTTTGAGAATTTTTAATATACTTAATGCTGATACATTTCAATGCATAGGTATGCAAAATTTTTTAACACTAAGACAGTAATTTGATTTCTTTTAGGAATATTTTATTGACAGAATCATTGACCTGAATTGAAGAGCTCAGTGGATGAACATTTCATATAAAATTTTTGGAAGATTAATATTTCTAGAAGAAAATTTTGTTATGGTTTCCCATACATATCAGACATTCAATGCTTATGCCAAATTTTCTGACAAAGAGGAGTTGATGCACAAAATTTGCACTTTACCCTATGTTTTTGACCACACACTTTAATTTAGGCTTGGTTTGGTTTCAAAAAGAATTTTAATGATTGTTACTTCCTGGACTTTATAATAGATTTTTCTCTTTCTTAAAAGGATATACTACTTCAATAAACCTTCTTACAGTAACATCTGGATAGCGACCAGTTGAATAAAGAACTCTTTCTTTTTATCTCTCTTGAAATGAATTTTGGTTTTAAATGACATAATCATATGCTAATTCACTTCACATATTTTATTTTGAATCTCCGGCTTATAGTTTGTGATTTTCAGCGCCATCATAGCGCTATTCCCTCAATAAAAAGGGCAATACAATTACGTGTACTCCGAAACACTTTAGCAAATTTTGGTGCAATTGAAATTCAATAGCAAGAAGCAAAAGACTAAAAAGTGAGGTTGAACCATATTATGGCATTCCTTTCTTTTACTCCATATAGTGATTCAAGTTTGAATTGAAAATTTTAACATTATACATATTAAATTCATTATTGATTTTCACACAGAATTTCCTTTTTATTGATTCTCTGTAACTTCTTTAAAAAAGAAAAAGAAAATCACTCCTGTAATAAAATATTTAAATATCGACATGTTATTTTACCCATCGTACCGATAAAATATGTCAAAATGTTTGACATATTTATCAAAATATCGAAATTGCATTTTTATTACTACGACAATAATAACACACTTTTAAAAAAGACAAGCATTCATATGCTCAGCCTTATCTGCAGCTATTGTTGAATTGTTAATAAACTTGTCAAGTTTCAAAAACGGTGAATTGAAAGTAACTCAAAGTTTCTGCCTATTATTTATAACTCCGTGTGATATTTTAAATAACATGAAAAATGTTGATTTATTTATTTATTTATTTTGTAAAAGTTTATAGGATTTCTTTTCTTTTTTATATCGTAAAAAGAGTAATAATTGTATTATATATAATATATATATATATATATATATGTATATATATTCACAGATATACAACTATTAAATTGCTTCTGTTAATTAAAATGTTCCGAGACGATAAACAACTTCTTATTTAAATTATTCGCAATTAATATAAATACTAAAAGTGACATTATCTGTTTATAATCTAATTAAACTAAATAATTTTTCGTCTCAATAATTAATTATATAACGTTAAAAAATGTTAGATAAAAGTTCAGAAAATTGTTTAAAAAGTTACAATAATTTCAATTTTATTTTAATTAATTTTAATTATTTAATTCTTTTTGTGTGTATGTGTGCAAAAAAATTGATTTAAAGAAGGATTCAACTAAATGATTGGGGGGTATTCATTCAAAAATTTTCATAATTAGAGTGCTTCAATTACTAAACTTTAACCTAAAAAATATTATTTGAAAAGTTTTAATGAAAGAAAGTAATTTAATGTTTTGGAAGCAAAGTTTAAATATATAGCGTCTTCTTCTAAATAAGTTGTGATTTATCAAAGTACATAAAAAAAATAATAATTAATTAAATAAATATATTAAAAACACATTAAACACGCGTAAATTTAAATTTTATTTAAAAGATGTTAAAAAAAGTATCCAAAGCTTTTCGCTTTAATAGTAAAGCATCATTAATCAATTAAAGCGAAAAACTTTGAATAATTTTTTTTAACATCTTTTAAATAAAATTTAAATTTACGTGTGTTTAAAGTGTTTTTAATACATTTAACAAATGACACGTGTTCAATTTAACTCTTTTTTTAGAGATTATTTATTATAACTTTACTTCGACTAACGGTTTCTACACTGTGCAGTTTTTTGGAATCAACGCAACACTACAATTTCCAGAACATTTATGTTTTAGTGGTTTCTTCAAGGCTTGCTTGCGTATAATGGTTTTCATTAATAGGGTGATCTTCCGATGATAGTTTCTGCAATTTACAATTTCTACATAAACTCAAGACACAGATGATGGTTTCTACAATACTACAGTCTCTACATTAGCTTAAGACTCAGGACACCATTTGATATAGCTTTAGTGATATAACCTTTTCTACCTCATATTATCCGAAGTTGTGAATCTTATTATGGATGATGCTTTACTATTAAAGCGAAAAGTTTTGGATACATTTTTTTAACATCTTTTAAATAAAATTTAAATTTACGTGCGTTTAAAGTGTTTTTAATATATTTAACAAATGACACGTGTTCAATTTAACTCTTTTTTTAGAGATTATTTATAATAAATAGATTCTGAAATTAAGTTATATATTGTTCCTCATTATACAAGAATATCAGATACAGGTAGAACCAAAATGTGTGCTTAAAACTAAATTGAAATTATAAAAATAATCCATAAAGCTTTTTTCTTTCTCATATTATAGATGATACAGGTTGATTATAATTAAAGAGGAGAAATTTTAAGTATGTCCACTAGAAACGTCTTATTTCCATTAACAACAAATATTCAAATTATATATATATATATATACACACACACACACACATATATATATATATATATATATATATATATATACACTGCATAAAAAAAGTAGACGGACACTTCTTTACAATTTTTTAAAACCCCGTTTTTGTTTAATAGGAAATGTCAATTAAAATTCTTTAACATGTTTATACTTATCAATCTTCATATTTTTGACAGACAAATAAAAGTATTCAATTATTTATAATTTTAATGTAGGGAAATGCAGAAAAGAGAAAAGATATACATTTGCACAATATATTTTTTTAAAAAAAGTAGACGGACACTGGTCAAAAACTGCAATTTTCTAAGTGAGTGTTTCTTGCGGAATACCAGTTTTGCATGTACATGTACATTTAACATTTTACCAATTGTTAACGTGCTTGACAAGATGGTTTTACATAGTTAAATTTCTTGGAGATGAATGCGCCATGCCATGAGGAATTAATCTAACTGATTACCAGAAAGGACAGATTATAGCGCTGAAAAATGTTAATAAAGGAGTCAGAGAAATTATTAGGCTACTTCTAATAAGCAAAAGTAGCATCAGCGATTTTCTACGGGCACCTGAAGCCATGGCGTAAGGAAAAAGAGTGGCCGGCCAAAGAAACTTTCGCTATGAGACCAAAGAAAAATTTTTACTGAGCTGAAAAAAACTGGAACATCAATTCTCAGAGTTCGAATAAGCACCGGAATTACTAACGTAACTTCTCAGATAATTTATAACTACATTAAACACTTAGAGCTCTTTCAATATAAGAAGAGAAAACATCATCCATTCTGGAAGGATCACCACGTGACAGAACGCCTACAGTGGGCTCAAAACCATATGTGTGGGACTACCGAATGGATATCTGTAGTTTTTCAGATGAGAAAAAATTTAATTTAGACGGCCCAGATGGATATCAATACTATTGGCACAGTTTGGAGAAAGAAGACGAAGTGTACTCTACTCGGCAAGTTAGTGGTGGTAGCGTGATGGTGTGGCTAGCTGTTGGCTATGGTGGAAGGACAAATTTAGTGTTCCTAAGTAAGACAAAGACTCAGAAAGATTACATTGAAACATTAAGCAGCGAGCTTTTGCCATTTGCGTGTGATCTTGGAGGAGAAAACTGGATTTTCCAACAAGATGGAGCGCCAATACGCACCGCTGACAACGTTAAAAAATGGTTTCATGAGAACAACTTCAATGTTTTACCCTGGCCAGCCAAGAGTCCGTATATGAATCCTATAGAAAACATTTGAGCTATACTTGTTCATAAAATTTATGAGGTGGACGTCAGTATGAATCAATTCACCAGCTCAAAGAAGCTCTTACAAACATTTGCGAAATTTTCTGTCAAAAAAGCATTCAGAATCTCATTGATTCGATGCCTAACAGAGTATACGAATTTATTAAAGCAAATGAGAGACGAACCCGTTACTAAACATGTTTTATTTTAGAGATACAAGATGTGTCAGTCTATTTCTTTTAAGAAAAATTACAGTGCAAATATGCACCATTTTTGTTTCCTGAATTTTTCCACTACATAATTCAAAAGGATTGAATCTGTATCCAAAAAATAAAAATATATAATGTCTCAAGAATATAATTATATTAGAGAAATTAACCTCATATCTCTAATTAAAGAAATATACAGCTTTAAAGTATTACAAGTAAGTGTCCGTCTACTTTTTTTATGCAGTGTATATATATATATATGTATATAAACTTTTATATATACAGTAGAACCTCGATTATCCGAACCTCGATTAACCGAACCTCCTCTCTGTTAACCGAAGTCGGTTTCTTCTTCACTTTTGTTTTTCACTTTCTACTATCATCCAAAATCTTCTCTTAACAAACATGCATTTAGTTTTTATTTATTTATTTTTTTTTTCACACATTCCTTTTGTATGCAAGCCGTCCTTTCTAAACTACGAGTGCAGATAAATATTTTGGAATTTATTTGCAGATAAATATTTTAGAATTCCTTCTCGCAATCTCAATTCTCGGTATGAGTGTACTCTTCCCCACTTTCAAACGTCCCTGTTCTAAACAAAAACACACCCCATTTCGAAATGTGGAAGGCCATTCTGCCGAGTCCCAGAACAATCTAATGTTATTGCACCCTCTGATTGTAAGCAAGTGCAAAGAGCCTAACCTCTTTTGTCATCTCAAGAACAAAGAAATTTTCATTGCAGCAGAATTTGAAAATTTTTGTCACTTTGTGTCACTTATGATTCCTCTGAACTCATGCTTTTAAGAAAACTTCGGGATAGAGCTGCACGCCAAAGGATGGCCAATTTATACCAGATCAAGCTTCTTTTTAAACCATTGTGAGTTTTTGTTTCAGAAGTAAATTTATTTTCATTTATAATTTTAATTTATTTAACAGTTAAAATAGCTATAAAAACAGTTCAATGACGATACTACATATTAAACTAGATTACAGGGGTTGTACTCTCCGCCCCTTTTTCAGGACACACTTAAGAATAAGAAATTTTCTCCTATTTTGCCACCAGTAATTTCATGCAGAAATTTTTATGGTACTTTTTATAGAAATGTCTCCAGATTGATCTGGTTAGAGATCATCGTAAAAAAAAATAGTGGTAGGAATAGAGGCGGAAATTTGTCATATTTGAGAGCGTCCTGAAAAAAGGGCGGAGAGTACGACCCCTGAGATGATTATTGATGAATTCTCGATTATCCGAAAATTTCGATTATCCGAAGTAGGTTTGGTCCCAATTACTTCGGATAATCGAGGTTCTACTGTAGTTCGAAATTTTAAAAATCTCAGAACAAGTTTCTTCAGCTATGCTAGTGGATGTTTACCAGATGTATCATATTGCACTCTTCGCCGTAAGAATTTGCGTACCAAGAAGTAGTTGTTGGACCGTACCGAAACGTGGCATGAAGGTACGAGCCAGGCAAATATGCAAATTATTAGAAATTCAGCGTGATTGAGCATTACGTAATGCCACCAGAGGATGTTGAACATCGTTCTTCTTGGAGTATAAAAGAGGTAAGTAGAGCTTGTTTGGTGTACATAGTCTGTTGCAGATAAAATGTTTTTAAATAGAAATGCTATTACACCGCCATAGAACACAATACGAGCAGCTGTCTGAGTCCGAAAGGGGAAGAACCATTGGTATGCTTGATTCTGGGTGATCAGCTCGGCGAGCATCCAGCAACCTATGCCGCTTTGATTTTACTGAAAAGAAGTGTTGAGACCACGGGACAAGTGCGAGGTCAATTACACGGCGACCATACGCATAGCGCCAACTATCTCATTGTCCGTCATCCGAACATATGCAGCATTTACACGACATTTTCCTGTGCCTGTACGTGCCATCTCAAGGCGCGTGGATCAAGGACGTTTGTCATCATGGCGCCCATTTTGTGTGCTGCCAGTAATACCCATCCTCTCACCTCCGTTTAGAGTGGCGTCCCACAGGATGGGTTTGGATTACAACCGAAAGGAACCAGGTCGTCTCCAGCGACAAATCTAGAATTGATTTGGGCAGTGATGACAATCATGTGCGTGTGTGGAAGCACCGTGATGAACGACTCAATATATCCTTTACTTTGCAGCTGTACATCGCACCCACACCTGGTGTTGTGGTATGGGATGACATTGCATACGACACACGGTCATCCCTAATATTGATATACAACACAATGACATCTAAGCGGTACGTTCGTGACATCATTTAGCTATATGTGTTGCCACTTATGGCAGGACTCCAAGAAGATATTTTTCTACAGGACAATACTCACAAGGAAACATTCAAAAGATGTCGTCTTCAAAAAATATTGAAAAAGAATATATGTGATTCTACTCTTCATGAAGCACCAGAAAGTGAAAAAAGTATCGGCTAAAATGAATTACAGCGAACAAAAAAAAAAAAAAAAATTATTAAAATTAAGCATATTTGGCGATTTCAAACTCTTAGGCGATTGAACAAGGAGAGGGACGCCGCTCATCACTCTTGGAGCGATTTTGAGTGCTTCTATGGCGATCTCTCCATTTATTGAAAAAAAAAAAAAAAAAAAAAAAGTTTACAAAAACGCCAGGACTTAGTCCCAAACCGACAAAGGGCGTTGATAGTATACACATTGGAGAAAAGTCCACAGGACAGGTTTTTCATACGAATCAATGAAGTGCAGCATAGTGGGCAAGGAGCTCAAACACACATTTATACAAAAGGAAGGAAGGAGAGAGTGAAGAGAGAAAGAAAGAATATATAAATAAAACGTTCCGATTAAACTTTACAATTAAAGTGAAATGATTTAGAAAGACTTTAAATTACATTTCAAATGATTTTTAGGACTGGAAGTGATTTTTAAAAACTGCTAGTTAGATATGACGTGAATTTAATCTGTTCTGTTGGAAATATCCATCAGAAGATTGTAGATTCTTTTTAGTTTAATTAAGAGGGATGGACGAGAAATAATATTTTCGAGCCAGCCCTCTGGTTTTGGTACAGGATTTCTTAAGTGGTATGAACTTGTTATAGGGCAGTTGAAATAATAATGTTCTGGTGTACCCTCCTCTCCACAAGGACATAGGGGGTGCGTCGGCGATTGAATCTATACAAATATTGTGGGAAAGGTCCATGACCCGATAGGAAGGCTGCGGTCTCTGGTGTCAGCGACCAATCATTAACGGCCACATTTGGAATCATTGAAAAGGTGTATCTACCATTCTCGGAATCTTCCCACCAGGTCTGCCATTCCCGAAACAAAATTTGTTTGAGTGATCTTTTGATAAAAGAGGGAGGTGCTGGCAGGGAAATGTTAACACTAACATTCTCAGTTGCACTTTTGGCTAGAGAATCTGCCAATTCGTTTCCGACCACGCCCCTATGGGCAGAAACATGTGCCAGGGACGTTCGAAGATTTAGATCCTTCAAAAGGTGTTTGATTTTAAGAACCTGAGGATGTCGGGACCTGTGGCGGACAATGGCCTGCAGACCCGATAGACTGTCGCTAAAAATATGAGTTTTATTATTGACGTTGGTTTGAGTGGTGACCCACTCCAGGGCCTTTTCAATGGCGAAAAGCTCTGCCTGAAAAACAGAGTTAAAGTCCTCGAGTCTACATGACCATCGGTGGGTACATTCATTGTTATTAAGACACAGAAGGCTGCCGCCACTCCATGTTCCGTTTTTGAACCATCTGTAAAAACCGCCACAGGAGCTGACTGAGAAAAACTGTTTTTTGTACATAATGTTAGTAAAGAGGCAATGTCCTGTGTTGGGTGAATTTGCCAACTGGGAAGAGAGTTTTGGACATTTACACCGGGGGATAATAAATTCTTTAGTTGAGTATTATTTAGCTGCAGGATGTTAGTTTTCCTGTAACAATATTTTAACTGAAGATGAACATGAGGGATCCCGGTGACGACTGTGAGGGCGTCTGTAGAGATAGTTTTATAGCCACGCGAAATTTGGAGTAAAAATATTCTTTGAACGGAATTTAATTTAGCTTTTGCTTCTTTTGTAAGAAACACTCCCCAGATACCTGCCCCATAAGTTAAAATTTTGTCCACAATTGTGTTGTACCAGATTTTTAATAATTTAGTAGAAATACCCCATCTCTTACCGACTATTTTCGCGGAGTTATGGAAAATTTTTAATGTTTTGATTTTTAGTTTATTAATGTGTGCTAGCCAATTAAATTTTTTGTCAATTGTTATTCCTAAAATTTTGAGATGAGGTACATGTTTAACACTGACGCCATCTATCCTCATCACCGGTGTCCTTTGTATTTGTCTTGGTTTCGAAAAAGTCAGTGCTTGAGACTTAGAAGTGGATAAGTTGAGATTAAACTGAGAAAGAAGATCGCTGAAAAGGTTTAATGCCTCTCGGGCCTGACCCTCCCGGTCAATCCTCCTTCTACCAGACACAACCAGGGAGAAGTCATCCGCGTATGCAAAAGTTTTGAAACCCTTTGAATTCATTTCAATCAAGATGTTGTTGGCTATAATATTCCACAGAAGTGGGCCCAAACAAGACCCCTGTAGACCGCCTTTTGATTGTTGAAGGTCTTTCGATTCTGGCCCCCAATTGATCATTATTTTCCTATTTGATAGATACGAGCGGATGACCCCTGCCAGGTTACTCGAGCAATTAAGTTTTTCAAGAGTGTTCAGTATATGAAACCATTCGATGTTATCAAAGGCCCCTTTGATATCAAGTGAGATCAAAGTGGTGTATTCTTCAGACTGTATGTTAACGGCGCAGGAGCTGAGTATTTCTTTCAATGCATGTTCACATGATCTGCCCTCTCTGAACCCAAATTGCGAGGGGTGAAGTAGTTTGTGGGTTTCCAAAAAGTGGTTTAATCTTATTACTATTAATTTTTCCAGCAATTTTTCTAATGTTGGTAGAAGGCAGATTGGTCTATATGAGGAGGGTTCAGAGGGAAGCTTCCCTTGCTTTAAGAAATACACCACCTCTCCCCTGCGGAGTATTTTTGGAAAATATTGGTGTTGCAGGCAGAGATTTGACCATTTGTGGAATAGTGTTAAAAGTATTTCTGAGAATTCTAAAGTCTATATTGTCGGGTCCTGGACCCTTCTTAACATTGAAACTGAACAGTGCCGACCTGACCTCCGCCTCAGTGAAGGGCAGATCGTGTGGAGCTGTGAATTTAGGGATTTGAGACGAGGCCAGATTGCTCGGTGGGAATAAAATAGAGGTTAAATATTCAAGATTATCTCTTTTGGAGGAGTGAGCTGGAGGTCGTTCAAGTTTTAGCTCAGACGGGGTGAAGAATTTATTTGAATAAAATTTTTGTGCTATGCCAAAAGGTTCTGTTTGTCGTGTGCAGAAGTCTTTCCATGCGGCTTGTTTTGTTTGATTAATTTGTTTTTTATAGATGGCAGAAGGTTGTTTGATTTTAAGCTTGTGTTGGGAAATTAAGTTAGGGTCAATGTATTGTGTTTGTCGTCTGAGTGCTGTGAGACGATTCCGCATGGTTCTGAGTTGGGGAGACCAGAAATTATAGGTGCGTTGACGTCCCGACTTTTTGAGTTTAAAGGCAGAGGCTGCAATTGACTGAACTGAAGAGATTAGAAGAGTGGTAAATTGTTCAAGCTGATGCGTGTTAGAAATTAAATTTAATTGTTCGGTTAGTTGTTCAGAAAGATTTAAAAGAGATTTATTAAACTTTTTAAAATTGCCTCGTTGAGTTTGAAATCTTTTGTTTGTGAAGGTTTTTGGAGGAGGATTTAAAGAATACGTTATATATTTGTGGTCTGAACAATTGAATATGTCTTGGACAGTCCAGTCAGAGATGTGTACTAAGGTTTTGGGATTGACTAGGGTGAAATCTGGCCAACCTCGCGCGTTATCTTTTTGAAAGGTAGGGAGGGAGTTGTCAATTTTGGCCAGGCATAGACTGTTAATTGTAATGTATTCAATTAGGCTGCTACCCCTGGTGTCCTCTATTGGAGAGTTCCACAGAGGATAATTCGCATTAAGGTCGCAGCCGCAAAGGAAAAATTTTCTATGTGTAATAAGGTGTTGCCACTCTTGCAAACACAACTCAAAGTCAGAGGACGGGGCCGCATAGGCACTGCTAAGAATCAACTCACCCTCGTTAGTGGTCAGCGTGATAAACACACAATGTTCCCCAGTGAATAGATGCGTGTAGACAAGGTTTTGCGTTCGTATTACAATGTGTGAGGAATGTTCAGCTAAGCCAAACTTGGTCCAAGCGGAAGGGAATCCATACAGGTCACCCTCTCCAGTGCAATTGGCGTCCTGCAGCAACGCGATGTAAATGGAACTTTTGTCCATATAATCCCGTGCCGCCAAGTTTGCCGCTTTGCAGTTGTTGAGGTTAACCTGCAGGATTCGAAGACTTTTGAGAATTGAGGGTGGGGTAACATCAGAAGACATTGACTCTTGGGAAGGAGAGGAGTGTACAGATTTTCTATTTGACATTCTAAATTAAGTATAATTTTAAATAAGAAGAAAAATAAAAGAAAATGAGTGCAAGAAGAGCTTACCCACTGGCTGCCAAGGCGAATCCAAGTGGTCCTGAAGGCAGGAGGTAGCGTTGGTTACCTTCATAATAATGTTTTTGTTGATGATTTGTTGTATTCTGCAAGGTATTTTGTGGAGGAACAAGGAAAGGATTAGATTGCCATGGATAAGCCCATGGTTGTACCTGGTGAGTTTGCTGGTTTATTGTCGATTGGCGTTGAGGCCTTTCATTACATATAGATTTTCTTTGAGTTGCCTGTTGCTGTACATTTGAATTACCAGAGAATTTTTTATCTAGTTCCTATCTGCGTCTGCTGTATACTTTTTCAAATACTGGACATGAACGAGAGTAGACTGGATGATGTGTATTGTATGGTCTTAGTCCTTTTTTAAGATTAATTCTGTTTTCCGTTAGACAGTTAATGCAGTTTGGGGGTTCTTCACAATCTTCGTTCTTATGATTTTGTGCACAGTGTGCACAAAATAGTTCTTGTGTGCATTGGGAGGAGGGGTGCTCTAAGCTCTGGCAATTTGCACATCGCGTTACCTGTATAAAAGGACGGATGTTACAACTGTTAGGCGATTGATTTTGAGTACTTGGCGGAGAAGAAAAACTCGGTTCTGTTCGTACATGGCATTCTCAGTGCTAGCGAACTTATCGTCTAACAGCGCTAAATCGCCAAAAATGCTTAATTTTGATAATTTTTTGTGGTCGCTGTAATTCATTTCAGACGATATTTTTTTTCACTTTCAGGTGTTTTATGAAGTGTAGAATCACATATATATATATTTTTTTTTTCAATATTTTTTGAAGACGGCACCTTTTGAATGTTTCCTTGTCAGCCATACACTGGGAGGATGTCACACGATTTCCTCTGCCTCAATACCACGCTTCCCTGGTTTGTTCGATCCCCAGATTTATCACCAATCGGGCATATCTGCGATTACATAGGACGGCAAGTTGGGCAACCTACGAGTTTGGACGAATTAGGGGCGCGTTTACAACACATGCGGAACGAGATGCCGCAGGATATAATACGGGACTTGTATTCCTCATTGGCAGCTCGTATCGCATCGTGCATTCACGCTAGAAGTGGCACAACAGGGTACTAAGACTTCCATTCTTTCGTAATTTTTCCTGTCATAAATAAACATTTCGCTTTGATTTTGTAATCATTTACTCATATGAATGTTGTAATTGCGTATATAAAGTTTCATTTCATTCTGACAATTCTTTCTTCGTTTGCAAATTTTTATGGCGATGAGAATACATTCAGTGTTATGGGCCAATCACTATCTTTCGTCACATATTATTGTGAGCATCACATGGAACTGTGAATATCCGTTATTCTCTTCAGTTAATTGAATCTCTTCATCTGGGGATCAAAATTCTCAAGACATGGACCACCCCTACAGGTGAATGTCAGACTGTCGTCAATTGTCAACTGCATATATTTTATAGTTGCCAACTTAGCAGCTTTTGGATACCGGACATTTTTAATTTTTTTTTCTTTATTTTAATTTAGCAGTGAACACCGTTACAGTTCCCTGATTAAATAAAATAAATATTTCTATTAAAATTTTCCGATGACCAAAAGGCGCTAAGTTAGCAACTACGGTAACTTTAGATATTAAAGTAACGTTAATGCAACTCAAATACATTATCGCCACTTAACCTCAACCGTAGCATCAACTCCAATTACTAGAACTATACAAATTGAAAAATACTATTGCATATTTGCAGTTTAATATAAATAATTCAGGATGCTATAAATCTGATTTCATTTAAAGTGCTTTCGTAAAAATTGAATTTTAAGATTTGTTTAATCTACTATATGTATCAATAACAATAAACTTTTATTTACGTAATCAGCCTTTAAATGCATTTAGGTAGTGTAAATATAATTTGTTATTATGATCGTCCGATTTTTAAGATTACATATATTTAACTACTTAAACTGATCCTTTGATTATTTTTACAATTTGCATTTTTTTATTATCATCATTATTATTATTTATTTATTTAAATTGATGTACTTTAATTAAAAAACAAAATAAAATAACGAAAATTTTGTTTCTCAATTTAAAAATATCCGGTTAGCTATAAACCTTTTAAACGTCATACGGATGTTCCCCTGTAAACCTTTTAAAACGTCATACGGCTGTTCCCCGTATTTAAAAGCTACTTAAATTTAAACAATTTTTACTTATAACAAATAATATTTCTAACTGAGTCAAAATAAAACTTATATCAACTAAATTTAAAAGTCTTGATTTTATTATTATTATTATTATTATTATTATTATTTTTTTTTTTTTAAGAATACTTCGAAAGCAATAACTATTTTCCATATAGTGTGCAATTTTGGAATACAAGGAAATACCAGAATTTTGAATAATAAATTTCAGTAAAGTCACATGATCTACGTTAATCTCAATTTTTAATTCCGAAACGTTTTTGTAACTCAACAATTTATCGTCAAAATTCTCTTTAATAATAAATATCCCTAGATTAAAATGACTTGAATAATGCCGCCAATTAATGTGTGTTTGTTATAATTCCTAACTCTTTTAGATAACCCAGAATCACGATAAAAGCTCTCGACAAACATCGGACAAAAAATATAAATAAAACAAAAAAATATATATGCGCAATATATATATATATATATATATATATATACATTTAAGTACTTTTTTCCGAACGTACATATGTAAAGAAAGTATTTTAATCATGTCAAAAATCCGACTTTGAGATTTTCGTGTTTCTATACGTTTGGAGGTCCCCTGATTCCATATTTACTATTTTTATGATGCATGTATGTATGTGTGTGTATGTATGTGAGTGAACATGATATAGTCTCAACACTTTGTTTGAATGAGCTGAAATTTAGTACTTTATTTCCTTTTTTTTTTTTTTGGGGGGGGGGGGGGATCTAGCACTTATAGTTTTTTTACAGGGTCACAAAGAAACATTCTTTATCATTATGGTCTATCGGCCCAATTTTTTTTAAAGTGCGATAGCGTCTAAATACCTTATTTGACTGAACTGTAAATTTATACACATATTATACGGCACAGTCACACAAACTGTATAAATTTTGGTGAATATCTTTTTTTTACAGGAACACAAAGAAAAATTATTTACCATTATATATTGTGGGCCCAATTTTTTTAAAATGCAATAGCGTCTAAATGCCGCTTTATTCAACGAAGTTCGATATTTATACACATGTCATGAGTCATCGTCACACGAACTGTATAAATTTTGGTGAAAAAACTTGCGTTTATAGATTTTTTTTTCCTTACAGGGACACAAAGAAAAATTGTTTATCATTATGTTTTATGGGCCAAATATTTTAAACTGCGATAGTGTCTAAACGCCTTATTCGATTGATCTGAAAATGTATACACATTTTATAGGTCACTATTGCACAAAGTGCATTCATTTTGGTGAATCTAGTTCCCATAGTTTTTTTTTTTTTTTTTTTTTTTTTTGTCAGGGACACAACGAAAAATTCTTTATCGTTATGGTCTATTGGCTCAAATTCCTTAAAATACGACAGCGTTTAAGTGCGATATCAGACTGAGCTGAAAATTTAAATATATATTATAGATACCTCCGCATGAACTATATAAATTTTGCACTATGTAGCACTTATAGGTTTTTCAGAGGAACACAAAAAAAAAAAAAAAATTCTTTTTCATTGTGGATTATAGGCTCAAATTATTTAAAACGTGATAGCGTCTAAATGTCACATTCGCTTTTGTTGAAAATTTATGTACATGTTACAGGTAACCGTCACATTAACTGTTTAGATTTTGGTGAGTCTTGCATTTATTGATTTTTATAGGGACACAAAAAAATTTTCTTTATCTTTATAATCTATGGGCTCAAATTATTTGAATGAAAATATCTTTAATTTATACAACGTACTATATAGAGAAAAATACTCGAATACTCTTCTATAATTTCCTTTTTTGTTTACTTAATTATTTCTCTTACTTTAAAGTATTTATACAACCGTTAATTATTGAATTTTCGAAAAGTCGAGGGGCGTCACTCCATATATTTTACTTTACCAATGTAAATAAAATATTGTACTTATGTCAAAATCCAAAATTGATATTTTGGTGTTGCTATATATTTCGAGGTCCCCTCAATCCAATTTTACTATTTTTAGGATGATGTATGTATGTGTGTGTGTATGTATATGATTGAACATGAACACGATAACGTCTAAACACTTTGTTCGAATGAGCTGTAAGTTGGTACGTATGTTATAGGTTACGGTAGCACGAATTCTATTGATTTTGGTGAATATGGCATTTATAGATTTTTTACAACACAAAGGAAAATTCTTTATCATTATAGTCTAAGGGCTCAAATTCTTTAAAGTGGAATAGCGTCTAAATGCCTGTTTCCATTGAACTGAAATTTTATAAACATGCTACAAGTCATCGTTGCAAGAAGTACATATATGTTGGTAAATCTAGCACGTATAGTTTTTTACAGGGACACAACGAAAAATTCTTTATCATTATGTCCTATGGGCTCAAATTCTATAAAGTGCCCTATCGTCTAAACGCCTTATTCAATTGAATTGAAATTCTATACATGTTATATCCGATTGAGATGAAAATTTATATAAATGTTATAAATGGCCGCCACAGTAGCTGTATGAATTTTGGAATACGTACCGTTTATAGTTTTTTTTTTTTTTTTTTTTTTTTTTTTTTTTAGAAGGACACAAAGAAAAATTCGTTATCATCATTGTCTATGTGAGCACAAACATTTTAAAGTGCGATAACGTCTAAACGCCTCATTCTATTGAGCTGAAAATTTATACTCATGCTATAAATCTCCATCCGATTGAGCTGAAAATTCATATACATGATCACTGTTACACTAACTGTGTAAATTTTCGAACATGTACCACTTATAGATTTTTTAGAGGGATACAAAGCAAAGTTCTTTATCATTCTGACTTACGGACTCAAATATTTTAAAATGCGATAACGTCTGAACGTCTCATCCGATTTAAATGAAAAATTATGTAAATGTTACAGGTAACCGTCGCCCGAAGTGTATTAATTTGGTGCGATTCGCACTTAAGTTTTACAGGAACACAATGAAAATTACTTTATCATTATAATCTATGGGCTCAAATTACTTAAAGGGCGATAGTGTTAATTTAAACAACATACTCTATATAGAGAAAAATACTCTAATACCCTATTATGATTTTCTCTTTTGATTAACGATTTCTCTTACTTTAATATTATTATATAACCGTTAATTATTTAATGATCGGAAAATCGAATGGGATCACTCCAGATTTTTATTATAAGACATTAACCACATTATATTCCATCAATACCGGACAGTTGCAGCTCTGCGCTGCTAGATTCCTTGCTTGGAGAACATAAAAATTGGCAATTTATGCAGTAGTCATTAGACGGTGCACGTATGAATGGGCCGATATGTT